>UCOH01004432.1:0-68452 GCA_900474275.1 Synergus japonicus | reverse complement strand
ATATATATATATATATATATATATATATTAAATAGACAAGTAAAACTCAGTATAGTTCCGAATAAGCAAAAACAGTAATTTATCATGACAAAGAAGTAAAAAGTGTAATTAAATTTCAAAGAAAAAGATTTCGCGCTATTATGTTCCGCTCTTTTCGTTGAGAGCATTAGCTTTCGTTTTATTTGGCTCTTTGGACGATATAGCTTCATTTTTAACGTCTCTGTTTAACGAACCAGCAAATGCGAAGAATATAAAAAGATTAATTCTGACGTGCTCCAGGTGTACTGTTTAGCATTTTCCTCGCGTGTTATGACGCCCCTGCGGATTGATAAAAATCTGCACTTTACGATTTATTTACCGCGCGTCCCATTAGAGATGATATTAATCTCACATCGTTCGTCTATTCTGTTTAAGTAGTCACATACATTTAAAGTTACTCATATTATTTGTATCGAAGCTTATTCTACATATGTTTTTCTTTTATATTATAGATGAAACACAGGGCTAATACAAATACGCACATGCCTTGACACGAGTGATTAATTTTCACCCCTCTTTATCGTCGATCTATCCCTTGATGTAAACAAGAAGGAAATAAGCTACATGATTATTACAATAACAAAATATTACTATATATTAATTACTACATATATATTATTAAATATTTTCGTCTAAAAGCAGATAAAAGTTTAATTTCTGGTAAATATTGAAAAGGTATCAAAGAAATAACAATTTTTTTGAGAATTTAAAACTTGTTTAAGTCGTATGTGTAGTTCTTAAAGTAACTATAAGCTTTGCGACGCAACATGAAGTAGTTGTAAAAAAAGTCCTCGAAACTCTTAAACGAGTTTGGCCGAATCTATTTAACTTTCGTATTTTCAATTGGTCTGCTCGGAAAGTTACGGATGCCATGCTTGCCGCTTAGTTGTGAGTTTCGTCGTGGAAACTATGCACACGATAACTCGGAAACCTTGAAACCTCCTTACGATAAATGCTAAGCAAAGAAAAAATGTTAAAAATAAAAATCTTAATCCTGAAGCTTAGAATTCTTTTCTTACTCTCATTTGTAGGTGGAAAAAATGCAAAAACTCGTCTATCAGTCTACTAAGAGGTGTGTATATATTTTGTTCATGTACAACCGTTTTTTTTAATGAACAATAATAATTATAAGAATTAGAAGAAAAAAAGTGTATATGAAATAATTTTTAAATTGGAAAAATAACACTAAAACAGATTATTTGTCCTTCTTTCTGTAATTAATACAGCGAACTTGGACATTACATGCTCTTGACTTTAAAAGTATTCGGTTGCTTTTTAATTATTCAAACGACCTTGCGGGAAAAAAATTAAATAATTATAGGTTGAGATTATAGCTTATTTTAGATCTCTTACTTACATGTTTATTTGAAACCTGGGAGTAGTAGTAGCAATATTGGAATGGCATTGTAATCTGAAATATTTTATGATTCTAATTATATTTCAAAAAATTAGATCTTCACTGAGAATTTAAGGAAAATTTTTAAATATGGCATTTTACTGAGAAGTTTTATTCGGTGTAAGATCTTCCACGCGATACTAAAGACGAGCTTATAAATCAGATATTTAAAATGCAAATACTCGAGGTCTCGTTTATATATGTTTTCAAATAAGAATAAAATTGTACCTTATCATCAGAATTCTGTTAGAATGATATAAAATCGAAGACAACATCTCTTTTTAGCATGTTTGATATTGAAATTCATAGGCAAAAATATTTCGTGCATGAGAAGTCTATTTATTGATAAAGATCTTTTGAGAAATGGTATTGAATCAAGTCGTCACATAATAATCTGTTAGAGTCAATCCTATTTGTCAATTCTTGCGCTCGGACAAGTCTGATTTGTTCGGAAGTGGTACACGAAATCTGGAGACCATCTTGAGGGGAGTTCACCGAAATCAATAACGAAAAAAGGGAATATCGTCCTGAGTTTGGCTCATTGAGCCTGTTTGAAAGGCGTAAATCTAGAAAATTGCTTTGCTTGAAAAGTATTGCTGTATTAAGAGAAAACAGATGTTGAAATCGATATTGACTGCTCCCCATGCTTCATTTTCACCAAGAAAGTGGAGAGAAAATAGGAAGTTCGTGGAATCTTTAAATATGTATGTATGTTTCATTTTTGTTAATATTTTAAAGCAAAATTGTTTACCTTTAAGCATTCATGTAAATGGAGAGAAAATATATACTAAGTTTCAAACATACAAATCAGCATTGTAGAAAATCATGTAAAAATTCTACTGACATGCATCCTTTATTGTTTTAAAATTCCAATTTCAATTCCAGAATTTTATTATGGAGAATTTACTAAAAAATTCTATTTTTAACTTTGCAGTGTTTTATGACACTGCAATAAATATACTTTTGAATCAATACATCTTGTTTAAAAGCAGATCTTTTAATGATTCCAATGAATGTTTTAATGAAACAAGAACTAATCATTTCCGTTCAATATAGTGATACTATCCATTCAGTAGTAATACTATAAATTTTATGGTATATACATTTGATCCATTAAAATTCAAAAGTACATTTATTGATATTTCCAAATATTTTTTTCTCAGTGTAGACAATGAAATACACAGAAAAAACAAGGACTGAAAGAGTTTACAGCTGAAATCAGTTTTTAGGCTGAATTTCAGTCTTAAGTCAGTTTTTAGTCTTGTTTTAAGACTAAGAAGTCTTGTTTTTAGAATTCTTTGTCTTAAAACAAGACTGAAATTCAGCCTAAAAACTGATTTCAGCTGTAAACACTTTCAGTCCTTGTTTTTTCTGTGTAGAGTTTGCTGTATAGAATGGCTGTTTTTACATGTATCGAGTCATCTTCGTGTAGAATCGATGCCGTCCTAAAAAAAGAATTATTCTCGCTTAGCGTTGCCCTTACCCTGAACAACTGTGTGGGACAGCAAGTCGAATTTGCTCGCTTGGTCAGGTACGATCAGGTCGCCTAGTGTATGTAGCAAGGGTAGCAGCTTCGCGCATGTCGAAGCTTACAGTGGCCAATGGACTGGTTAAAATATTAAACGGGAGCAAAGACCCTGCGTCTATACACCACGCTGTCGCGGTTCAGTTTGTCAGTGCCCTAGGAGGGTGAGCGAAGGGCGAGGAAGGGTGGAAAAAGAAAAAAAGGTGAAGAGTGACTGAACCAGGAAAAAGAGACAAAGTAGGGAGATGAGAGAGAATATGGGGGTGGCAAAGAAGAGCAGAGAGGGTAGATGTTGAGGGTGTAAGTGTAGGGGGTGTAAGGGGTGTAGGTGTAGGATCCAGAAGCTAGGGCTTTGAGCATGCGCTGCCTGCTCCACTTCTCCGAGTACATGGGCTTCAAAAGATCACAGACTTACGTTTTTTCACTTTTTTTCCACGTACGTCGTATCGGACGAAGAAGGTACAGCACACTGTGTATTGAGATCACTTGAATTTTCCCTGATTTTGCTTTTTCATCAAAAATATCTGATGAAGGCGAAAAAAAAACTCGTTTTTTATTTGGGAACTTTATATAACGTAAACAAAATGTAATAATCAAAATATGCAATAGCGAACAGCGATTGAGTCATCGGAGAAAGAGAAGTAGAGAATGAGCGTCTATTAGTTCAATACAATTAATTAAACTCCTGGAATTTTTCAATCCTATCACCCGGTACTTTTATCCAAGTTTTAAATCGCATGATCAGTTAAAATAGTTAACTATAAGTTAGGATACAATGACGCATTCTTTTTTTATCCCATTCAGATCAGCAAGCGGCTTTCAAAATTTAATTGAACGGATTTATTAAAAGGCTTTAAAGTTTGAAAAATTTAGTTCAGTGTCATGTTACAACTCCAGTTAATTATTTCCGTGAAAGTCAAAGATTTTACTTTTTCATTCTCATCAGAGAATGTATTATTTATTTAAATTTAAAAATATAGTGAATGCTTTGAGAGTTAAATAAGTCATGAAATTAAAAAATATATAAGCTTAATTAAAGATTCTATTTTCACATGGAATCCTCTATTAGATTTGTAAATAAAGTACGAAAGAGCAAAGAGACATTCGTGTTTCTCATATATATGTCAAATATATAAATACACTTTCCTTACCCGATTTCTTAGACTGGAAAAAAGTTACATCAATAAATTAATATTGTAAGTTGAGGGGAAAATATGAGCGAAAAGGGACTACCATCAAGTTTAATAAAAAATGCATGAAATAATTTGGCTCTAAGTTACGAGACGATACGTTTATGAAACTAACAAGGGTTGCTCTGGTCGTTCGTTCTATCTTATATGAAGTCTAAATATTAATATCTTTGACATGTAAATATTAATATCCTTTCATTACAACTTTGTAAATATTCCTACATCAAAAATTTAGAACGTTAGACGAAAATTATTATACATATAAGCGAAGTAAAAACGTATTACTCTAAAAATTTTAATCTCAAAGCATACGAAATTAAATTATAATGAGAAGGGATCCACAATTTAAGAGATTTTAATTATAAAGGTCATATAGTTAATTGCCAGGCATTCTCATTAAAAGCTTCTAATTCGACAATATTAATTAAATTTGATATTTAAAATGTATTGAATTTATATTGTGATATTGCTTTGTCTGTATGAATAGAAAATTAAAAAGTTAACACAAAATTTATTTTTATTACCGCTGTGAATCTCTTTATTATCAAAGAAAATAAATAATTTTTATGAGTCTAACATTTTTTTTTATTCCTTCAAAGTTTATAGAAAAAGAAAAGACGTAAAAAAAGTTGCAAGTTGAAAGTAATAATTTAAAATGCCCGGTCCTTGACAAGCTCATCCCTCGGTGTAGCTTCAAGACTTATTGCCCGGGCAAACTCTTTGCGTGACCTTGACCTTCTCCACTGAGTTTGATCCTGAAACGACATGAAATATTATTGACAATTTTATTACTATAGTTCGTCAGTAAAAAAAACTTCGCTTTTCATGACACATTCAAAAATAATTAACACATTTATCGTATCAGTAAGTAGACGGCAAGACCACGAAACGAGGGAATGGTTTGCCCGACAATAATGGATCGATATTTCTTTTATTTGATAGTATAAAAGAATAAAAAGCCCTCGAATCTCAAGATCAAATCCCTGATTGACTGATATTATGTTATTTACCTAATGTGAAACGTTATTTAATTTTTGTAGAAGCATTTAAAAAAATGTAGATAGAAAATGTTTGAGCTAAATTTATTTGACATTTCGGGGATTATTCATGAAGAGAGATTTTATGAAAAATGTATGAAGTGATCCACTTTTTAGTACAGTAGAAATAGATACGTTTAGACTCCTACTTTCAACACGTCTATTTTACTTAAAATTTAAACTAGAATCATGTCCGGAAGAAAATCTATTTTTCAAAAATGTGTGTTTTATTAATATCTGATTCTATTAAATTAAAAGATCTACTTACATCAGGTTGTAAGAGTCGGCGAATCGTCGAATTTTCTCTGTACATGCTTTCCATTTGCAATCGCTCCATAATTAGCTGTTTAAAATCACATTTTTCATTAGTGATTATAGATGCAATTTATTTGGAGTGAAATTAAAATGATTAAAAATGTAATGAAGATTATTATTCGGATTTTCTAAATTGAATATATTATAATTGAAGAGTAATCTACTTTATTCAATCATAGTTATTATTTCATATTTTTTAAAAGACAAGTAGAGTATATTATTATCGAAAATACTTATGCCTTCGCTCAATCGTTTCTTGAATCTCGATAAACTCTAATATTATTTTCACTTATCGATATTGTTTGCTTACTGAAATTGAAAAAGTTTCACAAACCAGCAAGCTTTCAAAAATCGATATAGCAAGGGCGCATCATGTACGATAAAAGAAAGTTGGATGCTCACCGTCTTTTTGGTGTTTTCCAGGAAAAGATCCATGTGTTGTAGCTGTAAAGTCAATCGAGTGTAATAACAGCTTTCCGTTAAATGTATCACAAATAAGTAATATGTATTGTAAAAATAATTAATACCTATAGATATATCGATCACCAATTTATAATAAAATAGATAAACCAAACTTACGTGGTTATATACGCAATCATAAACTGGTTTGATTTTCAAGAGGCTCTGCTTTCTAGGCATTTTCTAAAAAAATTGTAATTTCAAATAAATCAATAAATTAGTTAATAAATCAATCGTCCGGAAATAAATGCTTACCTCTTCTGAATCCTTCTCTAGATTTTCACAAAATTCCTTGTTCATAGTAGCAATTTTTGCACCCTGCAATTAATTAATTTATTAAAAAATATAGTGATTAACGGAAATTTGTTAATGCTTAATTTAGGTATATTATTTCATCGGATGTAATTGAAACTGTACATTGCGCTGATTGGAAACCAATCCAATTACTGTCTAGTCTGAGAAGTAAATATAAATAAGACTATAGTGTGTTTCCAATCAATAGAGTTCATCCATCAGTGAGTTCCGATCCGTTTGTGCAATAAATTGTTAAGAAGAAAAGCTCTACTTTGTTTAAAATCTTCTATTATTCAAAATTTTGGTAGCTCGCAAAATGATTTGAAATTTAATTTACCAATATCTACAATTCAGTGAATATTTTACTTTGGATTACCAGAATCTGAATTTATAAAATATTTGTACAATTTTAATAATAAAATGTACTGAGAGGACATGAATGCACTTTTTTTTATAGAAAAAAAAGTGTTTTTGTGTTGAATTTCGAGTTCTATTCAGGACAGCAATGATTACTCGTTAAATACTCCATTTTTAACGAGAACATTCACACTGAAGGCACATTTTCTTGCAAACTACTAGCACACTTTTTATATGCACTGGTCGACATTAAAAGTCATATTAAAACATTCAGTGCTTTGTGTATACACGCACTTAAAAAAGCGCGTATACCAGCCCGCATTTTACGTATCAGCATCACAGAGATATTACTTTTTTCAGCCTATAAAATGTTATAGTTCTATACGTTTAGAGCGCATCCGGGAAAATATAACTTGACAGTTAATTTCTCCATGGAAAATTGATATATAATATGCAGCAGATTTTGGTTTGTGTGTGTACAAATTGTACCTGCATCAAAGTATTTTTAATTTCAAAAAAGTAGATCTATTTGCTAAATAGAACGTTAATTCAATTGAGGGAAAATTTTAAATAAAAAGAAGTTACGATCTTTTTAATCTCACATATAAAATAAAAAAAATGTGCAGAGTTCAACTTTTAGGCATGTTTTTTGAGACTTTAGTTGCCTTTTTTATTATTTAACATTGCCTTGTACGAACCCTCTCAATTATATGCTTTTTTCAAATTGCAACAATTTTTTTTCTTTTGGATACATACAGCTACTACACACGCGATTACTGTGACTGCTAACATGCACGTGATGAAGGTGACGGGTCCACAATTCGAGCCGATGCCAAGAAGTGCTCTAAGCTTGCTGTCCGTGACCAGGAAGCGGTAAATCTGAAGTTAGAAATTTACTTTTAAAAGCATGCACGAGAAGAGTGGCATTCAAGATTAATGGCAAAGAGTGTAAAAAAGAAACGCTACTCTTGCTCTTTTTTCGCTTATCCACCGCTCTTCCAATTTTATGTGTGAATTAGACTAAGTTTGTAATCATCTGTGTCTCATTACATATCTGAAGACTTTAAAAAGACATCAGTAAACTTTTTTCAACGTTCAAGATTAATAGGGTTTAATTAGATGTAATTAAGGGGATTTGATATTTTTTTTTAACTTTATCTAAATTAAATACACTACGTTATATAGAACTAGTTAAATAATCCTATTTCCTAGGATAATTCTAGAAAAGAGTACAAAGTAATTTGCAAGTTTTACCCAAGGATCTTTAGAGGATCGATAATTTCTATGAAGTTGATAATAACCCTCCATGTTTTGATTTTGGCTTTACTTTTTATTTATTTTTTTAAGGTTTGATTCACATACTAGAATATTTCGCTGCAATATGGACATGGTGTTTCTCTGGTCACATTAATTTCAACTCGTCAGACTATACGAGGTGTGGATTGACACGAGGGACGAATATTTTTTGACATGGTCGAACCATGATGGATCGAACGAACGAATGATGGTAAACATACTTGTTCTGAGCGCGCTGACATTCGTCACTTGAGATTTTGACAAGTGAAAAATGTCAGCAATAGAAATGGCTGCTAGATGATAAATCTGTCCCAATCGATGTAGGTTGTGATTCGAATCATATTTGGTCGATTAAAATCCAACTTAATCAACTTTTATTTACGTTTTATTCGTGAAAATAAAATAAACACTTAAATCCTGGAAACCTGATTTAAAACATCTTCAATTATTGGCTTTTGAATAACTTGAAGTTGTCAGAAGTAAAACAAATGGTTTTCTAGTTAATTAAAAAATTATCACATAAAATACTAATTTTTGTTTTACAAATTGAAATAATGAAGCATCAATTTCAGAACACATTCAAAATTCAGTAACCTTCAAATCTTTTAAAAATCAACCTATCAAAATTTGAATTAAAAGTCTAAATAAATAAAAACAAAGTTAAATCAAAGTCAAATTATTAAAAAAAAATAATGTGTGATAAGAGTGTTTGCAGTTGTAAACAGAAAGCCAGATCTTCAAAGGTGAATTCTGAAGTTCTTCGGAAACTGGAAGAAGCTTTTGCTAAACTCTCGAAAAGTGAAAGCTCCTCTTTACTGAAGAAATACTTGACTCGGGAGGTATTCGAAAAGCTCAAGAATCGAAGGACGAGTTACGAGTCAACTCTCTTGGATGTGATACAGTCAGGTGTGGCAAATCCCGATTCTGGAATCGGTGTATACGCACCCGACCCGGAAGCTTACAGCGTCTTCGCCGACCTCTTTGATCCCATAATCGAGGAATATCATGGAGGATTTGGTCCCAGAGATGTACATCCTCCATCGGACTGGGGGAATCCTAGGACTCTGGGTAACCTCGATCCAACCGGAAAGTACGTCGTTTCGACCAGAGTTAGATGCGGAAGATCCCTCAAGGGCTATCGCTTCAATCCCACTATGAATGAGGATCACTATCGTCAAATACAAGAAAAAGTAAGGCTAAGTGAAAAAGGGAGATCTTTAAATTATGCCAAAGAATAATTCCTGAATTTACTCCCTTAATAGAATCTTCCCTTTTCTTATATATTCTCTCAGTTTCAGAATGATTTCCAGTACCTTCTTAAAATTACTCCCTTAGGAGCAAAAAATTTAATAAAAAAGGAATATAAAACTTTAATGAATCTTTTAATAACCTTATTTTAATTATAACAGGAAGTCTGTAATAAAACAAAGTATGTTTTTAAGTATAAATTTTTAACGATTAAGGAGTGACCATGGAATGGAAGATACTCGGGAAAATATAAAAAGGAAGTCAGGTCTATAAAACTAGCCAACACGCGATATTTTTATGGCAAATGCTTTAATTATATAGATCATCTTTATAATTACTTAAATTATTTATTTGATAATTAGACATTACAATTTTTTCTAGTTTTTAAGTTTTCGGTTTTTATCTGGAACTGTTGTTGGTTCTTTTTATATTTAGCAGTCAGGTTTGTTTTCTATAACTATATGAGGGGGAAAGGAAATTTCGTCGAATCTATAGAAATATTGGCTTGTGTCAGGTGTCCGAGGCTCTAAGGACACTCGAGGGAGAGCTGAAAGGAACATATTATCCTCTCGAGGGAATGGACAAGAATACCCAACAGAGACTGATAGACGAACACTTCCTCTTCAAAGAAGGCGATCGCTTTCTGCAAGCAGCGAATGCCTGTCGATATTGGCCAGTTGGTGAGTAGCTACCGCCGGACGTATTCTATTACTGCCAAGACATCAATTCGATGACCATCATCATAATCTTAAATCCCAAGACATTATATTATACCCTATTTCGATGAGAGCTTAATTCGTAAAGGGGGATCTCGAAGAATGAAATTTATTCAGAAAGTAGGATAAAATTATCGACATTTTCTAAGAGAATCCAAAATAGTACTCCCTCATCAATCTTAAATTTTTTAAAACTTAATACCTTCCTCATTGTATGGTAAACTTCCCAGAAAAAACATCACAGGGATTATTTTCTTGAATAATATATAATATTGCCAAATAATATGATTGCGAAAAACACCCATTAAGATTACTTTTTCAATATTATTTCACCGTTGAATTCGCGGTACAAATCCAAGAAAATAATCCCTTGGATATTTTTTTGTAAAGTTAAAAATAAAGCTTTAAAAGCTTTAAGACCGATGAGAGAGTACTAGGCATTGTTGGATTTAGCTAAAAATTTATACTACATAATGTTTTATTTAAAAGGAATAAATATTTTTGAGAGCACTTTCAATTTTTTAAATTTTATGCTTTTACTGTTATTTATATGGACCATCCTAGTGGTGCAGATGTATGTATTTTTCACGAGAAACGGAAAATTCCAATTACGTGACACGGGAATAGTAATTCGTTTCGCGGGACATTTTTCAAAGAGGATATCGGATTTACTCAACATCTCGTCGCGTTGGTTTGTGCTGGAAACGAAGTCTTACGTGTGGCGGATAGAAGTTTAACGAGGGAATGTAACCCTCTTGTGTCTCGAGTCATTCACATATTTTTTATCATTTTTCCAGGTAGGGGTATTTTCTATAACGAGGAGAAAACTTTTCTCGTCTGGGTCAACGAAGAGGATCATCTGCGCATAATATCGATGCAGAAGGGTGGTGATCTGGCAACCATATACGACAGGTTGGTGAGAGCCGTGACGAAAATTGAAGAAAAATTTGCATTCTCTCGACACCAGCGAATTGGATTTCTCACTTTCTGTCCAACGAATTTGGGCACGACTGTGAGAGCCTCGGTGCACATACGGCTTCCCAAACTCTCCGCGGATCGCAAAAAACTAGAGGATGTCGCCAATGAGTATAATCTTCAGGTATTCGAATAAAAAAAATGAAAATTTATAAAAAAAAGTCATCCAGTTGCCAAATTTTTTTCATACTAGATGTTTTGTCGGTATCTGCACATTTTTTAACTTCCAAAAAAAGGTTGTTAATCTTTTAGATGGGAGTTCAGGAACATTTCCTAAATTTAATGTAGATTTTTCACAATAAATGTTTAATTTCATTAGGAATAACATTACATTCATAATATAACTTTACCAGAGAAAGTTTAATTGATTTCCTTTGAGCAAATTAATTATTTTCTCACTATAATAGGTGCGAGGTACGAGTGGTGAACACAGTGACAGTGAAGAAGGTGTTTACGATGTCAGCAATAGAAGAAGAATGGGTCTAACTGAGTACGAAGCTCTGTTAGAAATGAAAAATGGAATTTTGGAAATAATTAAACTGGAAGAACAAATGTAACATTTTCAATTATTCTTTGAAAGACTTTATCTTGAAATAAAAAGGATTCAATTTTACTAAAAATTAGTTTTTAGTTCCCCAATGAACTCTTGCTTTTTTCATTTAAGTAATTACTTCTTGTATGTATTTTTTTAAGCTAATTATTTGTGTATATGAAGTTTCTCGCAGACCTCGTTACTATCTCGTTCCAGTCGACGTAGTTTTGTGTGACGTATTTGTTACAGGCAACTAATTGCTCGACAAACTTCTCGCAACAAGAAGTTATACGGGTATTGTAAATCGGACTAGTAGAAATCGATGTCACGTCATTTATATATCTTCACATGCTGGAAAAATCATTGGCGTCAATATCATTGAGCGTTTAATAATAATTTCAATAAAAAGCTTATTTCCACATCTAACAATATCTGTACTTTTTCTCTTTCAAGCAGGAAATGTTTTTATATTTTTAGATCGAAACAGCAAATCTCTTTTATTTTTTAAATAATGAATTATAATTTAAGAGCTTGCATTTTTGTGTCAATCAATAACCCTAATATCATTTTAAAAATATTTTATATTTCTATATTTAAAAACAACTG
This sequence comes from Synergus japonicus, assembly GCA_900474275.1. Classification (NCBI taxonomy): domain Eukaryota; kingdom Metazoa; phylum Arthropoda; class Insecta; order Hymenoptera; family Cynipidae; genus Synergus; species Synergus japonicus. Next base: position 56,467 of record UCOH01004432.1, on the reverse strand, counting down.
AATTACTTGATATCACAAATTGTATTTACTTTGAGATAGATTTGATAATTACTTTTCAATTCTTCTCATCACTCAACAATATTGAATTATCGTCACCTGGCAACTAAACTCAATTAACCCAATAAATCTATCTGTTTCTGAAATAAATAGTCAAATATCTTAAATCTACGTTTATAAGTGAAAAATGCGATGGTCATTAATTTCCGAGACATAATTCAATTGAGAAAATGACTGTATTGTTAATTCCTAAACTCGTAAACTTAATATTAACTGTACATAAAAATCGACTAAACATCAGACATCAAAAGTTGATTAAGACTAAAAAAGGAATAAAAAAGTTTATAGGTAATATTCGGAATGAAAGATTTTTTCCAGTTTTAATATCTTTTTCTTCGTTTTCTCCTTTCCCTTCATCCTCATTTTCATCTTCTTCTACAAAGCATGGACTTTTTATTCTTTGCTTTCTTAGCACACGAGCTGAAAACACAAATTATCAGAAAAAGTTTTAATATTTGTAGTATTGACTCTCTTATTGCATCTATATATTATATATTTTTGGGGTTTTAGTAGCTACGCCACTGGTTCTGAGGTTCATATTTGAAATACAGTTAAGAACTTTTTTTTTCTTACAACAAAGTCCTTCGTATTTCGTGCTAGGGGATGTACCACTGGGACAAGACCCTGGTGCGCCAATCTCATAAAGACGTTGAGGGTTAGTCCGATCGATCGGACCGTAATTGCATACTAGTACTTCTACTCTCCCGCATTTACTATTTGAGAGAACAACGTATTTGTCACCAGTATCGTTTAAATTCACAATATACGTTGCTCGACCACAACCAATGAACTCGATTGAAGCTGCTGCCAAATATATATACGAGGATTGTCTGCGACTCTCAAAGTTCACCAACCTGAAATTGATAAAAATTTTACATGTATTTCCTTATATTATATTTTCCTATATATATATATATATATATATATATATATTTTATTGTGATTTATATAGAATTCCCTCAAGACAAAAGAAAAGAGGATTTGAAAACTGATCAAGGATTTTCAACTAATTAGATCGCACATGTTGATCTTGAGTCAATTAAAATTTCATTCGTCGAGATGGAATTCAAGCAAAGTCTACAGAATAACGTCAAGATCACGTCTTCTATAGCTGAGCTTTAGTTTGAGAAATAGGAACCAATTTTCCAATGAATCGAATGTGCGCCCGGAGACAAGTTTATCAAAAGCGAATTCAAATTAATATTCCAATTCCGTGCAATCTCGCCGTTATAGAATTTCAGAATCGCAATAGAACTTAGCGTCCTAAAGAAAGGCAGACGTGATACGAATTTCACAAGGCTATAAACATTTTCATTCAAATGTGTAACCTTCGAGTTACATAAATTTCTTACAAGTAAAATAGCAATAATTATTATACTCCTTAAAATATAAACTGATGGAAGTATAAAACGAAAATGAATATGGGTAAAATAAATGTTGGTAAAATAAATGTGTTAAAGTCCAAACTGGAAGTATAAAATGAAAATTGTTTTCGATAAAATAAATGTAATCTCCGTTTGCGACTTGGCCTTTGGTCTTTCTTTCACGTTTCTGGAAGCACGTAATAAAGTTGAGTACCGTGAAAACAAGATCTTTTCCCTCAATGGCTCGTTCACGTATAGTGCTCTCCATAACAAAGGCGAATTACTATGGAGATATTATTAGTCAGGAAAACCACCTGTACCTACAATAATAATAATGCATATTGTTCTCTTTGATAAAGCAAGCTTAACATGGTCGTCTCCTTACCCGACTTCCGCTGCGTCGAACTGTTCCACTTCGTCACTCCACGACTGGATATGAAAGCTTATTCGACTAAGTGCTGAAGCTGGACCACTTCCCTCCTCTCCGAGGTCTAACAGTTGAACATTTTGCCCGACTCTAAATCGCTCTGAAATGACAGTAAATGGTAGTCAGGCTACGCTTTGTCAGCACCGACCGCAAAGGGTTTTTCATTTTTCATTAAGTTACGCTATAACTTATTACGAAGTTACTCGATTTACTGATTTTTTCTAAATTATTTTTTTCAATTAAATTAAATACTAAATTAGTTGTTTATTGACAACAATATTCTCCATAAACTGAGCTATTTCCTTGCATTATATAATTCCAAGTTCTGTTTTCTTGAAATAGAATTTCCTTGCGGGAATGCTGCTAATTTGACCTTTAGGCTCATTTTGTGCAAGGGGTTAAGATCTACTTAAAACTGAGACTGTGGAATTATGCAGTAGTTTTCGTATAACTATGTTAATTGGTACTCGACTAGCAATAAAGTAGTAATCGATACAATTCTCGAAGGCGTTGACCAACTATGTATATAAGGACACGCAGCTTATTTCTGTTCAGAGTTCGATTTTACACCACTGTTAAATGCAAGTGTGCACATTTTTAGAAGTAGCTTTCTCTAAGTAGCGTATTAATTTTTAAACATGTATAAAGCATTCACGGAAGTCGATTTTTCGATTACATTCACTTATTCACCTTTCTGTATCATTTCTTAGTACAAAATTATTATATGTTTCAGGGGATGGTATTTTAGTTTTAGATAATTTAAAGATATTCTGTAATATTAAAATTTCAATTTACTAACCAACATCTCTGCAAGTGTCCTTCTCGATTAAATAACACTGAAAGGCCCAGCGTTGAGCAATTGCAGCGAGTTCAACATCCCAGGACTACATTTTTTGAAACATTTCATGTTTAATACATATTTATATTTCTTATAGGAAATAATAAAAACAATACAAATATTTTGCCGTTGGATTACCAATTCCATCATATATTTTGCTGCAGGTTGCGGTCCAGGATTACCTCGTTGTTCCAAAGCACGAGCTATACGACTGCGGAATAAATTATGTTGTTCTAATATCCATTCAATTTCATAATCAGCGAAATCCCTATTATGAGCATCAAAGCACTTTTCACCAATGCTATCGAACTATGAAAACATTATTCTAATTAGGTTTTGTAAATTATGTCATGAATATAATATAATTAAAAAGCAGACCGTCAGGAAAACGAAAACTTCAATTTATTGTGTAATAAATGCATATTAAATCAAAGTAATATCGCACCACAAAGAAAAATATTCGTTCAACAAAATATTGTTTTATTGACTCAATGAATAAAATATTAATAAAAAACATAGCAGCTTTGTGTGTTATTTGTGCGCTTTGTTTATTCGCGATATGCATATTTTTATGATCCAATAAAAGTAATTGCTTGTCTGAAATTTGTTTCAACGATCGTCGGTAATTTAAAAGTATTAATTATATCGTGCGTAGCGTACAATTCTGGGGGGATGATTCAATCATAACGAAATTTATAATCGCCTCAATGCGTGCAATATATCCAGCCATCCGTGATCAACAAAACTTTTTTCCTCATTCCCTCTCACGCAATTACCGTACTTAAATTAGGGTGATTATTCTCTTTTCTTCATTTTATAAAAGTTCAATCCAGCTGAATAATTGGATAAAATCAATACAAATCGATGATCTAGTAGAGATTTGTTTGTCATTTTTTACACAGATGGAAATATTTTTATTTCATGATATTAAAAACATTCCAGGTATTCAAAATATTTTCTCTACCGCTATTCATTTTACATATTCAAGTATAACTCTCGTTATTTTCGAGGATCGTAATGCGATACTAATTGTAAGAAAGGAAGTAAATATGAACAGTAGAAAAATAAAATTAAAAAAATACTAGATGAAAAATTGAAAGGTGATGAAATAAAAAATGCTGTCTGCGTTGTGTTTAAACTTTAAAGTACAAGCTTCTGCTGGTTCGGGTGTAATTTTCCTGAGGTGAACTGCTGTATCATCCCCTTTTTTTAATTCCGAGCCCTCGACTCTTTCTATTCATCGCGCCGAAGAATGTTCACGAGGAGCATTATGATTTCTGTAAATACGAAGACATGAGTATAGGTGCGTACCTGAAACCGACACATAGTGTGACTCGTGCAAATCCGACAGTAACGAGACATGTCATCGTCTACTTGTGTCAGTCTCGTTCCCAAACCAAACATCATATGAATTGCTCGAACCAAGTACAACAGGAATAATAAAATTCTTGACACTGTCAATCCGTTCATTTCGCACACGAAACTGACACACTGACGTCTACGTGTCACATTTTCCCTGAAATTGTCGATTCACCATTCGATTCTTCTCGATATACCTAGCTAACTATAATAATAATCTTTACATCAGAAAGATAAAAGATCTTTCAAAAGCACAGTTATTCTTTTAGGAGTTGTACTTTCTATTTGCGAAAACATAACTACTATTTGCAGAGACTATGCAGGTTTACAAATGATTATACTGCAGATGCAGATTCTGCCTAGGATCATTCTCATATTACGCATAATTAATAAGATAATAAGGATTGTTCAAGAATTACGTAGGCATAATTTTCGCTACCTTAAACTCACTTGATAGGCGCTGTTACCCTTATTTATATATTTATCCGTTTTACTGGCTTACTTGAACTTTAATATTAAATTCAAGTTTTACGGTGAAATAGATAATAATTCTATATTTATGCAATTTTATTTTTATATTAAAGGAAAAGTCGATCTGCGGAGAAGCAATATTTAAACATTTCCAGTTTGATTATGGAATTTTTAGTTAAGATTGAAAATGAAAATAAATGTAATTTCATTGAACCAACATCATTAGTAATTTATATTATTATCGAATAATACCTTTGAGGGAAAAAATAATAGGAACCCTTTCTCCAAATTCATCAAAAATGTATTTCAATTTTTCAGACGTCGGATGTAGTAATTTTTCATAAGACCGTATCTTTGTTTGGTATATAAAGGGGGATAGAATTACACAGAATTATCTGTGAAACTCACTTTTTTATAGAATTTATTTCTGAGTAGCCGTTAAATATTTATGTAGCTTCGATACTGCGCAGGTGATGGACGAGTTAATTGCAACGATTTATCATTTTGCTGACAATGAGTTTACCACGAGTATGTGGTATGATATATGTATGTACATTACAATATATATGAAATAGTACAATTGTATGTACACCCTCTCTATAGAAATTGAAACAAAACAATTAATCGTATATGAATAATGTTTTTTTTAGTATATATTGCAGAATTTAGATAGATTCCTTTTCAGATAAAGAATTATTTTAAATTAGAAATTTTAAATAATAAAATAAATGTTGGCATCGTTAAAACAATTAATTGTAATATACAAAAGTTACGAGAGATATATTACAAACAAGATATCGAGTTGGGTAAATTTTTAACTGTCTCTGCGATAAAACTTAATGACTCCTATTAACAAACTTGAGTCGTTCGCTGTCGCTAATTGTTAATAATGAAGAGGCACCAGGCATTTTGCAAAGCTCTAGAGTTTAGAGTTAATAGAATATTTATAATATACGAGCAAAATTTTCTTGTTACTAATAACTTCCTTTCTACTCAATAAATAATAAAGGACGATTTTAATCAGGTCATTATCGATTGTTACTTATCATGTAAAAAAAATGTCCTATAATATATATTTTTTAATTCCAAACAGTTGTGTAATTTATCCTCAATTACTTTTTATGGTTTTCGCAATTATACAGTATTTTGATCAATAAATTCTTAATAAATCTATTTGAAAAGTGTTTAAGAATAAAGAACAATAATAATGGGAACTTAGAAGTCAAGCAAGAACACTAATTGAAGTTTATTGCAAGCTCTTCATCAAGAATGCTTCCTGTATTCCTTAATCAACAACTCTCGTCCTTTCAATAATTACATGAACACATTTCTACACAGGTTTAGTCCTTGTGGCTTTATGTGCACCTAGAAACTTGTTAATTCGTTTAAGTATTGGAAATATATATTAAATGAACTTGTACAGGATGGCAGAGATAAGAAGACAGTAGATTGGGAGTAAGAAGGTATAAAAGGGGGAGGGGGTAGAACTCCGCTTTTCATAAGTTTTCCAGCTTTCCATTACGAACAAAGCTCCTCGACATAATCGAAAATCGATCCCAGTCCTTCTTTCTACTTCGAAAGAAAGACGTAGGCGACGGAAATCGAGGATTTATCCCAAGATAAGAGAAACTGAATCTATAACGTGACGCAACGATTTTCTTTTAATAAAAATACCGTAGCTTTTTGCTGAACGTCTTTTCAAATCTCATTCGGCCTCTTGACGTTAAAGTCAATCGATCGATAAACTTAATCGAAAGCTTTCTTATTTATTCGGAAGAAAATGCATAAGGGTTATTCTCAACAGAAGGTAAACCCTCAGAAAATCCAACCTTCCTCCACAAAAAGAGGAGCTCGTTCTTCTTCGCCCTTGGGCAATTTTTTTCTCTTGAGAAAAGCTCCCCTTCGGTTCTTATTAAGTCCCGACATTAGGATCGTATCATAGAAAACTTGTGAGTAATTTTTATTGAAATACTGTGAATTCAAAAAATTAGTAATAATATTTTCATACCGACATAAAAATAGAGAAATTAATTAAAAGATTTTTTGTTATGCATTTTTGAAAGGCAAAATGAAATCAAAGAAGGTTGAATTTTATTTTCGGTAGGATTTACTGTAAGTGAATGAATCCTAAAATTGAAATTCTCATTCATTATCTAGTCGAATAACTTTGGTACTATAAAATTCGGCTTATCGATAATTCTCACGAAAATAGAATTCAACCCTCTTCGATTGCGCTTTCTCTCTGATATTACATCCGAAAAAAAATCTTTTTCTAAAAGAGGAATCATTTTCTAATTTGTGCAAATTCTATTTTTATGTTTAAATAACTTTTTACTATATTTAATATTTTTTTAATTAACTAAAACTGCGTTAAAATCATCCCTCAGATTAAATATCTACTCAAAGGATTTATTTTTATAGTAGAAATGTAGATAGAGAAAAAATCAATTTAGATATTATTTTTAGAGTCGAAAATAATATTTATTAAAATAATAATTATTTATTTATAATATGATTGTATGGAAAGACTGTGCACTTTCATATTTACAATATAATGGAAAACCTGTCTATATAAGAAAGTAAATCTAAGGACTGTCTGGTGTACTTTCTTTCCAAGCAAGTATGGTGTTCATATCTGTGATGCCTCGTGTGCTCCAAGGCTCTAAAGGATCAGTTGGAGATGTTGGAGGAGAATCTTCCTTACTTTTCTCTTTCGAATCTGTCTGACTCATTTCTTTTGGCGATATTCTGAAACAAATAAGAAATGATTTCGTGGATTAAAAGTAACCGTGGAATAAATGAAATTGAGTGATTTAAAAAAATTTCCAATATTCTTAAATATTCCTTTTAGCTTGTATACAGAATATAAAGGAACATTTTTATTTATCGAAGGATCTTTACATAAAAAAAATGTAAATGAATCGCAACCCTATAATATAAAAGTCTAAATAGAACCGAATCCTCCCTTTTACCATGATTGAAATATATTCCCAAGCGTCACTTCCGTCACATAAAATCTTTTAGGCTAGAATATATCGGTAGTGATATATTTTATCTAGCACACCCTCTGAATTTCGACAATATTTATTTTCAAATACATAAATTTTAGCCCATTTATTAAGAAAAAACAGGCGTCTACAAGAAGCCTTATCTTCTTAGGAATGTAAAGAGCGATCCACATTTTTTTTTTGAAATTTTAATAAAATTATCGTCCAGTCTGTATATTTTGAGTTTAGCTTGAAATAATAAAGGGGACGGTATATTCGTCCCTTGACTTTATTATATTTTTACGTTGAGCTTATTTTCAGTTTTTTTTAAACTCCAGTTTGCCCCAAAGCAATTTACTCTGATATCTTTAAGGCAGTTAAACCTGCTGTTATCGCTTGGTATTAAATAAAATAAATAATAAAGTACAAGAATCTTCATAATATTATGTTTCTATAAAGAGAAAAATTTTCAAATTGGGTAGTAATTTTTTTTCAATGGATACATGTATAAAGAGAGTATATTCTTTTATCATTTTACCTATTTCTTGCAGTTTTAGGCCTGCGTTTGTGATTTTTGCCATTCTGTTTTTTCTTGTTTGTTCCATTGGGCTTAGAATCGATTTTGACTGATGGCTGTGGCTGTTGACTTGAAAGGTCTTCTGGCTCATTCATGAGAGGATGGTATCCGGAATTGTTCTCGACGGATGGCGAGGAAGAGGAACTGTCGTCATCCTGTCCGGATTTCCTTTTTGTCGTTACATATCTACTATTGGCGGACTTGATCCTGCGAAGACGAGCTTCCGTACCCAAAAGATAGTCATCTTGAATAAAAAAATATTTTCCTTCAGCTGAATCGACAAATCTTCTTCTAACTTCATTAATTTTATAGAGAGTCCAATATAATGAAATATAAAAAATAAATAGATACAAATATGGATAAGAATGTATAAGTATTTGAAATATAAAGTATCAGTAAGAAATTGAGGACACTGGAACCTTAATGTCTAAAGTACTTTATGAAATAATAAAAAAATTCTTTATAAGAGAAGATGGATGCTTAAAGGTCATGCTCTCGACCCTCGTGCAATATAATAGATAATGTGAAAATGTATCAGGTTGAGTGGAAAAAATCGAGAGAAGATAACGCGGGATGCCGATAGGGTTTCAACAACAAGCTTTGAAAAAATTATTTTTATATATTAAAACTGATGTATCTGTTAAGAGGCGAAGAAGTGAAGATTTTATATAAAATTAAATAAATAAAAATTGAGTACTTAAAATAAAAATGTGTGTTAAAATAGTTTTAAAGCTGTATGTAGAGAAGTACTAGAATTTTAAAGTTAGTTTAAATAAGAGTAGCAATTCAATTATGAAAATTGTGTTTAAAAACTAAAATTCGGGTTTGAGTTTCATTGGTAGAATAAATAGAACGACGCTTACTTCCGCAAACGTCATTATCGCTAGACTCGATGAAGTATTGCTTTCTGACGAGGGTAGTTTTCACCGATGCTGCCATGGCGATGCTGGTAATGGAAAATCCTTCCAAAATAGTTGGGTCAATGGATGGTTTCACTGGTTTCAGGGAAGTCTCGCTCAGAAGTCGTGCAGATTCCGCGAGTTTGAGAAAACTTTTTGGATTGCAGCCTTCAACCTCTGAAGCGATTACTAGATCTAGCAAGGGGTCGGAGTTCTCCCCAATACCTTCACTCGTATCTGCCTGAATGATCATACCAAACAGATTCCCTGCAATCAGTCGTGCAAGAAGACATGTTCAATAAATAGTAATTTTCTTGATAGCATATCCTGAAATTGAACCTCGTGCAATAGAGGAAAAAGATTTCTGTTATGTATATATTACACCACCTTTTTTATGACTAGAATTCTTCATAAATAAAGTTTATTAAACATGTCGATTAATTGGGATTGATATAGGAACCTTACGGAAAATCCGTATCAATATTGATCAAGTCTTGATCAATGTTTCAAGCGGTGATGAAAATATTAAGGAAATTAAAAGAAGGGTCGACTGAAGGGAAGATTGAAGCAAAAGCCTAAGGGGAGCCAAGGGGAGGAATAATAAAGAGTGAAAGGACAAACAGTGGAAGTCGAGATTAAGGGGAAAAAGAAGGAATGATTAAAGGAAGGAAAATTATAGTAGGGAAAAAGAAGTGTATTAGAAACAACCTTCTTAATTTTAAATCGAATACGCTTTAAGTCATATGCAATATGTTTCTGGTGAATATTATTTATTTTTAGAATATCATAATACAAGGAAATTGTGAGAATTTTATTTTTCCGATTTTTTACTTGTTTCAGTATCAATTTGTCGATGAGTTGTCACATAAAATTCCGATAGATTTCTTTTCTATTCAAGAACGACAAAATTTTAAGATCATATAAAAGTTAATGGCAGTGTAGTTTGGTTTGGGAAATTTCGCAGAGTTCCATCACATGGAACTTAGAGGCATGAAAATCCAGTTTAGGAGACCCGGATAGCCTGGCGTTCTCTGAATCCTCAAAGAATCGAGTCAACGTAAAAGTAAATGGAATGGAGGTAGAAAAGGTTTCGGAGAGGAATGTGAACGAGCGAACTCTTCCTCTTTCTACCTTGATTTGGAACCTTACAATTGTATCTTTTGAACGCTGAGTAAATTAAACGCAAGCTCGTTCTATAATGGAAGGATTCGAAAAGGATTTGTCAAACTGAACAATTTTATGAGTCGACGTTTATAAATTGCTCTTGTAGAAATTGTATTTATTCACTTTGATTGTATTTTCAAAAATTAATTAAATTTGCTCAATTTAGTTTTTTTATTGAACAAACCTGAAAGACAACCTTGGAATTTCGATTTTTCATCAATCTACCAAGAACTTTAAAGTATTTTAATTGAAAAGTTGTCTAAAGTTTATTGCTTTAAAAAATATTGATGGCAAACTCTAAGTATAAATTTGAGGAAAACTACTCTGTACAGTAGGAGTAAAGCACTTGAGCAACGAAACTACTGAATTACTCACACGGTCCACAGTGTAATTTAACTCCCAATCAGCTGTTGCTGTAATCGATTAAGCTCTCCATGTGAGGTTAATTGTATACTTGTTGCTCGAGTGCTCATAAATTATTGCTCTAAAAGGTGATTATAATAACTACTTGATAATTAATGAGCAATATTACAGAAATGTGTTTCTGGATTATTTATGACAGAAAAACATAATTAAATGCCTCGAATTACTATCGATTTTCCTTCTGTCATCAAAGGATATGGAGTTATAATAATAATATGTGAAATTACGTTTACTGAATTACTAAAATTCTAGACTACTTAATTCTCAAAGCAGAAGCAATTACAAGTGTTTGAAGGGATTATACCTTCAATTTATTCAGGTCGCAGCAGCGATTTTGATCAAACTATATTTGCAGGATGAAGGGAATATTATTTCCATATAGTAATTAAAATTTCTCAGATCATATATTAATTTAATTCACTTATTCTTTGATTAATATCAAAATAAAAGGAGTAATTTAAATTGCAATTTTTACCTGAATTCAGTTGCATTTTCGAAGAATCTGTAATATTTGCATCTTGAGGCTTGGAAGCTAACAAAGATTTATTTTGCGTTTGAATTTCAGTAGATAAATAATTATTCGGTGTGTTTTGTTTAATGTCAATTGTCTCTGGCTGCTGATTATTCATCATAGGTTTTACTTGGCCATTTGGTACGACTTGCGATTCTGTAGTTGTGATTTTATAATTTGGATTTATGGCATTTGGATTCTCATTAGTTCCTGTTGTCACGTCAGGATCATGCGAAAAAGCCATCACATCCAAAGCTGCTGTTAATGCTTCACCAAAGACTCCTGGTATCATTCCAACCTCATCAATGTTGGGACTAGAACACATTTTCAAAAAAATATTAATTCAATTTAATTTTAAACTAAATAAAGAACAACTTTCACAAAATAGTCTGCAAAAGAAAATTGCATTAAAAAATAACTCATTGTTTCGTAAAGCATCGTGTTGCTAAAGTTTTTCTATTTTACAGAAATGAGTAAAAAATTGTGTTTTGAAAGTGAAGAATAAAGTATAATATAGTTTTGTGTTTGCGTACGACATTACGTCGTCACTTCATTTTGATTCAGTTCAGCTTCGCATCAGGTTCAGGATGCAAACTCAAGTCAAGATAGGAGCTTTATAAAATTGTAGCAAACAGGTTTTCTATCGCTTTATAAAAACTTCAGAAATATTTAATAAAATATAAATTACTTTAAAAAAGAATCAAGAATTATATTTAACTATTTTTTTCTGAAGAAACAATAGAAATACATTAATTTTTGCGCAGTATTAATCATATACTTAAATTTATGTTCTGAAAGTTCCGACTATGTTTGATGTAAGCAATAAGATGATAAGTTGGGTACATGATTAAAGATTAAAGATTACCTTGCCCGCACTGGAGTGGAAAAGGATGCACGTCCCCACATAATGCATCGTAATTCCTCTCCGGTCATCCCACGCTTCCTCAGTTCGTTTATGGTCACTTTACCAACCCTCTAATAAAATCAGATAAACGTCAGATTTAATAATCAAAGCAGTATTTCAAACATCCCCTTATTCGTAATCCCAAAAACAAAGAAATGACCTCATCATTTTATATTCAATATATGTCTAACAAATAAAATACTTATGAATTCGAAATCCGATTCAAGTTTTAAATTATTTAAATATTATTGTAATTTAATTCATGCCATTTCCATTTGAAATCCTCTATAGAATTTTATTTTCAAGTATCATCAAGAAACATTCTATAAATATTCCATATTAATCAGACTGTATAACAAAAATTCTAAAAGAACCATCAGTGAATGCTTTGATTATTTGATTATTTGATTATTTCATTATTTCATTATATTATATTTATTATATAAATAAGAAGAATATTTGTAAATTTGAGAATAATGTTTAAAGATTTGCTGTGTTGAATAAAACAAAAATCGATATGAATTTGTGATTTGTGAAGTGTGAAAATTCAGAGATTTTCTCGTATTTTCGGATGAATGAAATTCAAGTGCAGAAGAGGAGAATAATAAACGACCTTCCAATTGGCAACGGCGCCCTTTCTTTGCTTGGCTCTGGTCTTAGATTTGCTTTTGATCACCATAACTCCTCTCTGCTCGGATGCTGGATTATTAGGATCGTCTCCTGGACCAAGTTTGATGCTGTATTCTTGTAAATAGTTATGCGCATCTTTTTGCGAGACTGCACGTTCCAACGACACTACAATCTTGGCCCACTAGAGCAAAATTATAATAAAATCTCAGTAACTTATTGCTAATTTGCCAGTAATGATTTCAAGTGATTTTATCTTACCTGTTTCACCCACTCTTTCTCACTCTGTTCAATGACATGGGCATAAGTATTTCCCATCATGGCTATCAACATGTTGAGTAACAATATTGGCACCAGAACCATAAAAATGGCAAAAACCGTTTTACTTAGGTTGGGGTAGGTCGTGTAGCTTAAGTCCGAATACTGTAAACAATATCACACGAGGAAATTTAATATCAACTAAATGACTAGGGATGATAATAATTTTAGAACTGTAAAAACGATAACCCAGTTTCGTTATATGGTTTACTCGAGAGGTAAACAGTCGTGCTTTCTGAGGTGATTTCTGAAATTTACAGCGTCGTAGTAATCGAAAAAATGAATTGCGTTACTGGATAATGGTTTCTTATCCAAGAAAATAGTATAGTAACGATTTAATATTTTAGTGAGTACAAACATCTGTACGAGTGATCTTTATATTTATTGTAAATGGTTCAAAGCTTGATTTGAAAATAAAATAAAATAAATTATTTTAAAGCGACTAGGAAGCTTAAGACGTCAGAAATGCATTCTATCAAAAATTAAGAAGTTTCAGTTAATCATTTCTTTGAATCCAAAGGGTCGAGACTAAAATTAAAAGTTAAACTCGAGCTTAAAACATTGGAAGAGAGACATTTTGACACTTGTCGGAATCGTTGAAAATTTAATTATCTCTTATCAAAGAAGAAATATCTTGAATAAATGAAATTATACAATCTCTCGAATCTCAGTAAATGGAATATATAAATATCAAGTATGACATAAGTAGGGCATAAAATGGTTTAACTAGATTATTACTTTATTACTTCTATCTATAATTGAAATTCAAAACTTAATTTTACAACTTTTAACCTCTGTCAAAGTAAATATCTGAATAAATTCGCAATGATTGTACGTATCAATCATGATTTTCGAGGATGTAAATGAATACCAAATATTATCTCTTTGAGGCAGAGGAGGTTTATAACAGGGTACCTAAAAATATGATGTATAGGGGATTATGTTAATAAAGTTAGATGATCGCACATAAAGATCTTACACTATAATCACCGAGGGTTATCTGAAACAACGCCATCCAAGTGGAGTGGTAAGAGTGAAAGAGGGTTGATTTCACCCCTGGAAAACCTTTGTAGAGGAAGTAGAACGATTGGGAAAACCCAAAAAGTACAATCGTGTAAATGATACCAAATGTTAGCATATCTCCTGTTATCATACTGTAGACCATCGTGACAAATGGACCCGTAAGACGAACCGCTCTGTAATTGAAAACAAAAAAAGTTGTGTTATATCTGATGCAATTCTTTTGTATCTGAGAGTTTAACCTGTTTCTTTCAAGTAATATATTAACAAAGAAGAAACATTTCAAAAGAAACTTATTTTCCACTTAGTTCAACTTATAATACATATTGTTTGAGGGAAGAAATTGAAATAAGATCGGACGAGTTTCTTGTTATGGAAAATATGCTACTTTTTCTTGGTAAAAGAGAATAATGTATAATTCTGTTTTAAAGTTTAACAAGAAGAAAAAAATTCCCTATCAGAAAAATAAGAGAGAAACTTCCAACCAATGTGCCTTTATATATGTATTCATTCTGCTTTTATGCGAATGTACACAGTACATGTACTCACTTATCGTTTCTACTAATTTTATCCGCATAAAAATGAATTTTATCTTACTAATTCATTTTTCTTAAATGAAAGTTTCAATAAAGTGCTCTTTTTACCATATAAATTGAATATAAAGGTATATGAACATTGAACAGTTGCAAATATTCTTCCTCGCGCTTATATCCAGTTTCGTTTTACGATTTCTGGCATGGGTCGCGATCAATACAGTCATACTATTTTCTAGTATAAGAGAAAATCAACAATAAAGTAAGTAATCCTGCATTGTATAGAGTTTTCGTGGTAAACAATTCATGGCTCGAATCCAACAAAATATTTCTCTCTTTATGAGGAAAAAACAAAAATCAAACAAACAGAAAATGAGTGAAAATAACATAATTACATATTTTCGAAATAACCAGTTGGAACTTCGGGATATATAAATTTAAAATCTACATTTTTATTTATTTCTGAGTGCTCTTCAATCAGACAAATTTAAAAGCATTAAAGCAATTTCAAGTTGTTAAATATGAGAAGTTCTAATTTAAAAATTGAGCAAGATATTGCACGTGTGTAAATTTGGACATGGATTAGAGGCATTTAAGTTACCAGGTCAGCGAATATCGATATCTCTCATTCAAATAATTCTTCGTACGCGACTCTCATCTCCAGCAGTTGCGCGTATACATATGTATGGAGTAAATAAAAAAGCTCGACTGGGTCTGCGTCTGATCGAGCAGTGGAAAAGGGGTTTTATGGGCGGATAAAAATCCTCCAACCTCTTTTTCCATTTTCCCTTTTCGGCAACGAGTACTTCTCCACGTGCATTAGGTTTCGCTGCCAATAAAGGCACTGTCGACATATTTTGTAAAACCCTTGAAAGAAATAATTCTTTTCTGCAATCGAGGCAAAAACAAAAAGTACAATTCTCTCTATTTCTAAAATACCTTGCACTTCGTTCCACTTCTCTCTATTAAAGCGTCGTTTCTACTAACATATTTTATGTTACAATATAAATATTGCTTTATGCATAAAAAAACATCTAAATAAAAGACGAGCTTCTCTGGAAAGAATCTCATAAGAAGAGGCAGTATATGAGGATTTTTTTATGGGAAAGGTGAATTATTTTGTTCCTTTTTATGTCTAATATGGGATGTGAATAAGAGACCGCAAGTTTTCATTAGGCACGCGTGATTACACATGAATGGAGTGAAAAAGCAGTTAGCATTACATTCACGTGTCGCACATATGTCACGCTTCACGAGGCACCGTTTCTCACGACTGGACTCACGGAATATCGGGGAGTTACGATTCTAGTAACGACATCCTGACACCATCCAGGAACAAGAAGTTCGTCAAAGTGTCGTTACACCAAGATATCAAAATCCACGAACGTTCTAAAGGTTCACGTGCGATATATATATATAACTAAGATAACTTCTCAAAATCTGACAAAATTATATTAAAGATATATATATATATAAGAAAAGATACATTTTTTTCATGATTCTTATTTACAACGTTCTGATACATTTTTCCTGCTCCTATTATATTTTTATATGTATATAAACTGATATAGCAATCCTCAGGCTTATGTCAGATAGTTAAGAGAGAGAGTAAAGGAGTTTGAAGTCTCGTGTATCAGCGTTATTGACTTTGTCGAAATTCGTCTCAAAGGCGACCTACTTACATTTGACCTGAGTTTTGTCACGTTTTAGCACCTTCGTACCTCAAATCAATATAACAGCTAATTGTCACGCAACTAACGACCGAGAAAATGAGAAACTTTCATAAATATTAAGCCTGCTGCCACAGAATCGATTTCTATAGTAGCTGTATTCCAAAATAGTCCGTTTTTATTACAATAAAGATTTATCTTTCCAGTGTTTAACAATATATAGTGAAAAGAAATTGATATATGCCGAGGGTTTCATTTAATTGAATTCTTAATATTACATATCAAAATTTATCGAATAAATTCTTGTCATGTGTATTTATGGATTTCCCAATTACATTATATCGTGATATATACTTTATCAAAAGCTCGTAATCGATCTCATGCCTTTGTGTTGGAAAATTGGTCATGGTTATCCTCAGAAGTGCATAACTTACCCCGCAAAGAACATCAATAGAAACCAGGAACCGGGAACTGCTATTATCAATATAGCATCCTCAGCATGACGATCCCCGGACAATCGACATGGAATGCAGGCCAATATCAACAAGTTGCTAATCAGAAAAATAAATTTGGCTGGTTCATGACTCTGTAAAAGAATAAAAAAAATAATAGAAACGCATTATTTCAATACATTTAATAATAGGCCAATGCAAAATATGGGAAAAGTTTGAGTTTAAGAGCACTCAAGATTTAAAGCTTCAAAATTGAATGCCGTTCAATTTAAATTTCAAAGACGCCTTGGAATTAAGCGTCTGCGAAAAAGGTTTTCGAAATGAGATGGCTTACCAAATACAGGATTATCTACTGAAAAATACATTGTCTGACTACATACAGCGCGCGGCGGACTTTTTCACTTGGCGAAAATTCACTGCGTCAAGTAGAAACGGACATTTACAGCCAGACATATTTCTCTGCTGCATAAAACGTATTTTTACGAAAAATGGACATTTATACTGCAAATTAAATGTCTGGCCGTGGCGTTCTTTCTCTAATAGCACAAATCTGACAGGATTAAGTAGAAATTGATGGTTATAGTCAGACCGAGTTATTTCCTGCATAAAATATATATTATTGCCAAAAAGAGGAATTTCTACTGAAAATTAGGGGCAAACTGAAAGTTTATTGCTGACTTAAGGTCATTTGTTATTTAGCAGAATATAAGCAAATTTATAGCAGGTTTTTTCACATTCTTTACTTTAAAAAAATTCGTGTGCTCATTTGGATAATTATACTACATTCTCTTAAG
This sequence comes from Synergus japonicus, assembly GCA_900474275.1. NCBI lineage: Eukaryota > Metazoa > Arthropoda > Insecta > Hymenoptera > Cynipidae > Synergus > Synergus japonicus. Next base: position 39,072 of record UCOH01004432.1, on the reverse strand, counting down.
TAGAAACAGATTCTTATAGTCAGACCTGGGTTTTTGATGTAAAAAACGGTTTCTTTGCAGGAAATAAAATAATTATTTCTATATTTTTCTCGCACTATTTTTCTATTTTATTTTAATCCATCAAAATTATTTGATTCAAATACTGAATACGAATAGTGTATAAAAGTTAATCTTTGACTGCAATTTTCTATTTTTAAACTAAAATAGAGTCTAAAGACAAAATTTTCCCACTGATGCACATGTGAGATAAAAGGAAGTTTTTTTCTGAAAGAAAGGCGAGACAAAGCAAGCGATTTGAAAGCGTCTGAGGCGTAGGTGGATTGTATACCAGCTGCTTGAGGAAAGAAAGAAGTCCGACGTTGACTATTTCACCACCCAGCTGAATCAGAATGTAGCCCAAAACACCGACAACTGTAATGCATTCGGCAATTGTACGTCCCACGTCCGTTATTTCCTCAGGCCACTTCAGGAGCTGAGTGTCAATTTCCGCGGGCCGTAAATACACAGCCAAAGACAGGGAAGCCAGGTGGAAAACCAGGATAATCAGACGTTTTAGAAACTGCAACTTAGTTGAAAGAGTTGTAATGCTTTCGGATTCATATCAAACGTAAAATGTTAAAAAAAACAAGGCAATACAAATTCGGTCTTTATGGATTTAAGAAAAGTAGGGAAGAGAAAAAAAGGAAGATAAACCACATAACAAAGATCGTAAAGCCACCCACGTATTCTTTTCATGTTGGGATTTAATTTTACTGCTATAAACATCACAGGCGATTTACCTTAAGATGCTATTAAAGGTTGTGGTGAAAACGGAATTTATACTGCTTCAGAATATTATATTTATTATATTTATTATATTTGAAAATATTATATTTGTAGTTATCTTATTTTACCATTGTCTATAGTTATTTCTTTCTTTCTTTGAATGTATCAAAATAAATATAAGCTAGATTTATATATTTCGGAGGAATATTGAATAGTCTATAGAAAGAAATCCGGTAATATTTTTTGATGGATGAAAGTAAGTTTTACGAATATAAATAATAACAAGTTCGTGAATAGAGTGCTGTCGTATAAAAGATCCTTACCCGAGCGAAAGTCTTCCACTTTTCTTCCAACAATCGCTGAATGATACCTCCGTCTAACATATCCAAATGCTCTTCCTTTGTTCCATTGAGAATGATGAACAAGGCAGAATTCCAATCTGGAAAATAGAAATAACAAGCTCGGAATAGGGTTGACAATTTTAAAAAGATTGTCTAAAGATGAAAATTGGCAGCTTTACATTTACGACTTCTAAACTTGCACTCTCTAAGCCCTCTAAAGGGAACAATATATTATTGTTGGGCAACACAGTGAACTTTTAAAAAGATTAACAAGAGGGCTCTTTCTGTTTTTTTGGAACGAAGAGAAGTTTCAGAGGTTCAGAAACTAAAGAAAACGAGGGTTAAAGAAAATACTTACAAAGGACTTATACACAATAAAAGAAAAGGGGGAGTATTCTTAAGTAAAATGTGAGAGCAATATAAAAGGTTTGGGGAGAAAATTTAATAAAGAGAGTGAAAACAAATGAAATACAAAAGGTTTTTAGAAGTAGAAGATTTTTTAGACGTATTTTTTAAGAGAATTAAATTATATTAGAAATTTGAAATTAGAAAGCTGACAATTCGAAATTAGATAATAGAAAATTTGAATGTTTAAATTAATGTTTGTTTGAGTGTTTACCAAATTAAGATATGAGCATTTTAATAATATTCAACAAAATCACGTCCTCTGGAGTAGTCTTATCGTTAGTAAAAGCGAGTACATACTTGAGGGCAGAGATTAAGTCAGCGTTAAAGCCCTGGGAAGGGCTCCACCAAGTCGTTAATCCTTAATCACCCGTCGACCTAAGCGAAGTTACGCGGTTTCAGGCTGCCTGGGAACTTTCAGTTCCATTTCAGTATGAGGAAACCTTGAATTTTGTATATACAATTTAATAACAGAGAACAGGTTGTGCATTAATTTCAACTTTAGCATCTAACTGAATTAATCCCTTGAGGATGCCCTCGGACTTTCCTTAATGGTCTAATTGGTCACTAAACACCCTAAACGACAAATAGCGGTGAATCTGCAGGGCAAAAGTCGTTTCTGCATTCTTCTATCAACTTTTTATTTATATTTCTCCTTTTGCTGAGAAATACCTGAGCCAATTTAGATTTGGATTCAAAGGAAGAAGAGAAATGAATAAATTGAGGGGTTGCAGAGACAATGGAGCTTGGAGCTTAAGAAAAGTTCGAAATTGATTATTTTCTCTTGTTAAACTTTTTACATCGATTAGTGTCGCTTGAAGAAGGAGAAACAAATTTTATCGGATTCAGTCTCTTTGACATAAAATTGTCGCTTTTTGTTACGTAAGGATATTGAAATAAAATTGTTGAAAAGAAGGTATGAAAGCTTTATACATTTCTCCTTCAGGTTATCATAATATTGTTATTATAACGCGAAGATGTTGCTTGGTAGCCTTAGAGTCACGCCAAGTATCTGACCCCATTATGAACATTTAACGAAGTTTCGAAATTAGCCTTGCTTCCAGTCAAGAACGCGTCCCATTTAGTTTAGGAATCCATTATCCTGCCACGCCGGGTCTCATTGCGAATTTCATTCGGTTCGAAAGTGCTCGAATAGTCCAGGAAATTTCCCACATTATTTCGTCTCAAGAGGCAATCCCATGGCAGATTAAAGCAGTGGATGAAAGCAAAAAATAGGAAAGCACTAGAATCTCAGCCAATGACATCTAAGTGTTGTCCTGCTTTCTGCTTTCATTCACTACTTTCATCTGCCATGGGATTCCACCGTCAGTCTTCCTTTTATAATTACGACTATACATCCCTTATCGAATTGCAGAAATCATCAAAGATAAAAAGGGACTCACGTCTTCTAGAGGATTAGACACTCTTGATAAAAATCCTATTGGACTAAATAAAAAAGGACTAAAAAAATGTCACGATTCAGAATTGAGAGAGTAAGAGAAGCAAAAAGGATTTTAAACATTAATGAGCTCTCAACTAATTTAAGTTTGATTCCTTCCTGAACTCGATTTTCACACTCTGAGAGTAAAAGGATAATTTCCCTTGGGCTAATCGAAATGGTGTGGATTTAATTTGATTCGGAGGATAATTTACAAAGTTTGGTAACGAATTCCTTAATTTCTTCAGGAGTAATTGCAGAACTATGCTGATTGTCATAAAAATGAAGTGTCATCTTTTCATATTTTCTTTTCATTCTCGAAATTTCATTGTTTAATACTTTAAAATAATTGTAAAACGCGTTTAATTTAATTGTAAAACGAATTTAAGTTTAAAACTGTAAATATTAATTATCAAAGTTAGATTTATTTATTACTCTACGTAACTCTAAAATGAGAAATTGTTTTATGATAGCCTAAGGATAAAGGATTTCTGTCAAATAAAATAACAGACATTAGTGAGAAAATACTAATGACACTGCAAACAAAATAATTACTTTGGGGTTCGCTGATTTTGAAATCAAGCTGGAACTTTCCCGGTACTTAAGCCGACGTAATTAGTCTTGCGCTACCATCGCTGGGTGATAAAGAACTTTGAGGTGGTCCTTATATTCGAGACAAAATCCCCGCTTTGCGAAAACTTCAAAGCGCAAGGAAGTTTTATTTTCTCTCTGAATGTGAAACTTTATAACATGACAATTTCTACACCTGAAGTAATGACATATTCGAGTCACGTAGATTCATTTTTAAACTAGTAATCACGTAAGAAAATGACGATGAATGAGGCATTTAAAAATTTTAAAAGCTCTTGAATGCCAATCCAATATCAACAATGGCTCACGTCATACATGACATTTAAAAATCATCCTCGCTCTTGGATTCACCTCGTCCATTATTTACTTCCTCTGCCTTTGATCTTTTCGTGAACGTAATCCAAAGTTGTCAAGAGAGGAGATTTCCCAATTTACACCTTATAAAATAAAAATATGTCTTTGAACCTCTGTTTGATAGACTCTGAAACGAGTGTGGGCTCCACATATATGTGGTTTTGATGAGTTTAATTATTGCTACGTTAAAGAGGAGAAACGGACGAAACTTGTACGATCTACGTTATCCTCGGATGTAGAGCTTCGCGGTTTCGTGGTCGTGTAATTGAATTAAGTTCTTTTTACGACGTACTCGTCCTTCCGTCAGGCAGCAGCGTGTCGAGTGCGTTGAGCGGATATGCCGAGCAAGTGATATTACTGTATCTCCAGAACTCTCGAGCAGACAGCTCCAGCATCTCACGAAACACTTCAGCACGTCCCAACTGGCATGCGAGTGTCAGCGGAGTTAGGCCTGCACTATTCAAGATCCCATTGCGAGCAGGCAGCTTCGGATGTCGTAAAGCATATCCGAACATGTCCTTAAAAAAATAATATATTTACAAAATAATACACTTTCAAATGGTAATTATTTACCCCACCTTTCCTCCATTTGCCCTACTCTAATTACACGATTACAATACATCAATTTGTATTAGAATTAAATAAACCATTAGAATCGCAACCAAAGAAAGAAGCTTCTGTTATTCGCTTCAGTTAAACTTTAAAGGGAAGCTGAGCGAAAATGTGGAAACTCATCTAAACTGACTTTGCCTGTAACTTTTCGTTTTCACATGCGCACTTGCAAGTTACACTGCATCTGCTTGCATTTTAAGAGCTGTTTGATGAGCTCCCACTTTCAAATGAGGATTCAGAATATTTGATTCAGGTTTCGAACTTTCAAATGTGACAGCCTTACCACTTCATTGATTTTTTGGACAAATTTACAATTTCAATTAAAAGCATTGCATTTGAGATGTATGGCTTGTATACCAATGAAATATTCATGTATTTAAAACAATATTTTGAATAACGGAGCAATTTATACCGGAACGATTCACTTTGTGTATCAGAATGAATAATAATTAATAAATCCACATACCAACTTATCACAGACGACCACCATATGCAAAATCATATTTCCAAAAGAGTCTTGTTCATCAGGATGAGCTCCAGAATCAAGAAGGAGATTATAAACACTCTCATTAGCACAACATGCAGCCCAAGCCAAAGGGTACTCTCCCAAGTAGGCAAGACCTTCATAATCAGTGTTCTTTGTAGGTCGCAATCTCTGCTGATCCCTGGGTAGAAAGAAGCTTCCAGTAGCTCTCTGATTCACTATAGCTCCAGCTTCCACCAAATCTTGAACTAATTCATTATTGTTATAAGCAATCGCCAGATGAAGTGCACTAGCTCCCAAATATTCCTCTCCTTCAACAACATCAATAGCCAATCTCGGAAAGCACTTGAGCAAAGTGCGAGCTATTCTCGTGTGTGCTCTGGTATCGCAGATGATCAAGACGTGTAGTAAACTCTCTCCTAAGGATCCTCTATATTGCATCTGCCAGCAAGCCTCATGGTCACTCCATTGAGAAAGAGGATCGAATCTCGACAAGGATGCCTCTATTGGCAAGATGACCTGTTCCAGGTCTCTGAATTTCCATCTCAAGTACTCAGCTCGATTTATCACCTGACCTTTGCCATCAGAATACATCAGAATTCCGAACTGTTCTCTAATTACTCTCTCGACTTCTTGTTGGCCTCCTTGATTATAGGACTCTATCAGCTCACCACCTTTTTTGTAATTAGCGAGTCGATAGAGAAGACACTGATCTTCATTGCTCGCCTGACTGATCACTCGGTCCAGGATTGAGCCAGCGTTGACCTGGCTCCCTCGACCTCGACATGAGCACGTTCCACCCATTCAGACATCACAAAGAAACATTGGAGACTTTCTGTTGACTATCTGTTGTTTTATAATTAGTGTTGTTTTGTAGTTACAGGTAGTTACTGTAGTTTTGTACCCCCAAGGTTGAAAAGTCTAAAAATGCTTCCAGTTTTAAAAAGTACCAAGTAACAAGATATCAACTTGAAAAGTTTTGAAAGAGATCAAATGTGAAGATGTTTGAAGGTGTCTGATCCTAATTTGTCCAGTGATCCTCCAACTTTCATGATTTCTGGTCCTAGACTTCCTGGACTGAAGCTTTTCTTGACTTTATCTACGCATAGACGTCTTCATAAATCAAAACTGGTCATGATAAACTCGTGAAGATCCTCTCAACCGTAACCAATGTAACCATCAATGAAAACGAGACAATAAGAAGAAAAGCATTGAAAATTGAACTGGTAATTATATCTGAAGAGGTAAATATTGCCATTTTTATGGTGCCCTTCGCTGGGGCTCACCTGAATAGACTACTTCGGGTTCAAATTGTTTGCCAGGTGGAAGGTTTTGTCTATAGCAACGCGGCACTTGCGCAATCTATAAACAGTACCTGGTGCTGGCAGATACGATAGGGTCACTAGGTGATGACGAAGACTGAAGAAAAGCCATGCCACCCTCACTTTCTAGGATCAGGTTTCTCTTCAACTCGACTTTATTTAGGGAGAATGGGAAATCGAGAATTCGAGACCCTTCAAGAGCAATAGCATCGAGCTTTTATTTTATGTACTTATGCCTTATACAGGCTGTGATCGTTTTTTGCTTCCTAGAGATTTATGGTTTCCGACTGGTTTCTTGTTTCCCGATATCGGGACCGATGCTACACAATGCGGAGTAAAAGCCCAAGTCGTCTGCTCTACTTTTCTCGGGATTGACCTTAACACCGTTATCTGGCGGAAAGTATAGCGAGCAACTGACTTTGATTTTTGCAAGGTTGAAATGCTTGGATGTGACGATTACAAGTGACCATGAAATTGAACACTTATAATGCCGATTTTTACTTCATTTTGAAATTTTTATTACTTTGTTTTTTTTTTTGTTTTTTCTTCTTTTGTTAAAAGAATTCAAGGAGTTGAGAGTACATATTTTTTATATGAAACATTTTTGCTATTGCCAATTTGCCAGACTCTTCGATTTTCCATCAATGCTCAGAATCAATTCAAAGCCAATATAAAAGGAGATACCAAAAATGAACGCTGGATAAATAGATTAGAAAAAAAATAAAATAAAAATTTGATTTGATTAAATTTCATCAATAAATAATAAAATTTATATTAAAAAAATATGCAAAAATTTTTTAAATTAATTAATTAAATGAAAAGCAGAGTAAAATAATAATAAAAGGTATTTTTCATCTGAATTTTTCTGAATACGCGTATCTGTTCAATTTCAGTTGAAAAAACCAATCAATCATAAAGTCTCTTTTCAACAAACAGAAAAAAGTAAATAATTCTCTTTTGGAAATGATAAAAAGTGACAAAAATTTTAAATAATTTGATGCTATAATAACATAAATAGTGGAAAAGCGGAGTAAATTAGGTTTTTCCCCTTGAGGTGAGTAATTTTTTTATCAAAATACACAAGAAGCCATTAAATAAATCAACAAGGATATGTACTATCTTCACCTAACATCTTTTTTAATCTTCAGAATAGGAATACAACCTTGTATCAGGAAAGTCTTGAATAATCTTTTAAAAACATAATTTTTACGATATATTCCAATTCAATTTAAAACTTTCATGATTCATGAATCATAAAATGATATCTAATATGAATTTACTGCATTTATATATACATTACGTTATTGGAAATGTTTGACCACATTTGTGGTTCGAAGATCAAAAGCGCAAATTAAAAATTCTGATGATGAAATTGATAACATTAACGTCACCAATAGATAGAAGTTCAATCAAATATTACAGAAAATGGGAACATATATTCAATTATGTATTATATTTTCCCTGATCCAACGTATTTTGGCGAATTCTCTGATTTAAATTAGCGAGTAATAAATTTGTTGATCCGTTGTCAAACAGAATTTTACTAAACAATCATCATCAGCTATAATCCGTTAAAAAAGATTAATGAATGAAAAGATAGAGGATCAATATCCCCCCGGTGTGATTTTCATATTAATGAATGTTAATCCATCACTGAATTTATGCTCTGAAATGAGTTGCGAAAAAAGCACGCAAACGATAATGTTATAAAATGCTCTTATAACCGAATTAACGATATCATAATTTATTGACATGAAGAGTCTATTGTATTACATTAGAGGATGAACAAATAGACCGTTGTCCTCATTTTATACGGATATATCACCCAACAGCGTGCTTTAGTCACGCCATTGTTGAAAGTCAATGATGTGCTGTCATTAATTGTCTGTCAGTCTGACTGGATCTGTGAAAACTCTAATTTCAGATTCATTTCCCTCATCCTAGTGTAAAATCCATATAATTATTGTAAAAATGTTGTTTTTTTTTAGCCTTCAATTAATAATCAATGTTTATATCTGAAAGTATAATAAATATTACAAACACAATGATGGCAATGAAAAATGGAATTTCTGAGATTGGTATTCATTATAAAAATCTCTTTGTCTATTATTAACAGGAAACCCTTTTGTCTGTTATTGCAGGAAATGCCAACATCTGTTATTTTATATGTAATCCAAAAAAAACCTATAATTATGCTATTCTACTTGCTTGCACAATTTGGTAAGTTTATTTTGCTGTCTGAAATGCATGCAAAATTCAAGAATGACGTATCAAATTCGTTTTGCAATATATTCTAATTTTCCGGGTTGGAAAAGACAGCGATGACAAAATTGCAAAGGCAGCGGAACAAAGTGTATTACGCTTTTACAAAGACTTTATAAAAATGTATTATCTGGAAATAATATCCTTCAACAAATTTTATTTTTTCATCAAACTTTAAATTCAGTGACAAGTGCGATAAAGCGCAATAAAAATATATGTGTCACAAATGCTTATTAAGGCATAAAAAAGTGAATAATAAAAGATTAAGAATTACAAGGAATTTTCTGGAAGAAAAGTGAAATCATCAATAAACAAACACGAATCTTTCATGAATCTTAAACACTTGTTTTAATATTTATTTAAGAGAACGAATCATATATTCGTTCTAAACAACAATACGAAATTTTTTTTCAATCTAACTCGTGTTCGATAATTCTTTTTATGGACAATGGATAAGAATATGTATTGTTCTGTAATTATAAGTAGATAAGTTACCAAAAATAAAGAAAATAGGTAAATAATGGAAAATAATGATAAGCTTCGATGAAATTGACCACACAAAAGAGTGGAATGCAGTGTAGGGTATTGATCAATCAGTTTTCTTCCCCTCGGAGCCAACATATTTACGCCTTGGCACGCGACAATTAATCACAACGAACTTTACTTCATTAGATTCCAAACAAAACCTGCCAACACATCAAGCTTTTCTGGAATTTAGAAGAAAGTGTGAGTGAAAAAAGAATGACAAATGACAAGAGAAATAAAATGTATCATTGTACAAATGTACACACAGTCTTTAAGACATATCTCCAGACCTTATGACTCAATATTTGTTACGCGCCATATAAAGGTGAATAAGCTGGTACCGTACTTGGCAGGATGTAGTCAAGTGTTATTATCTCACCCCTTATCAATTACAATAAGGATGGTTTTAATATCATATCATTATTTGAGCATCTCTTGCAACAATTTTTTTAATTTCGAGTTATATAATCTTTCTAGATATGCAAAATAAAACGTCCAAGAAATTTCCTTGTATTAGTTTTTTCCAGCAATTATTGTTTCTCGAGAGTACGACTTTTATTGGCAATTTCATAAGGTTTCATTAGAAATGAATTTTTCTTTTATCAACAGAAATAATTTTTGATAAAAACAATTTTGACGCATAAAATATAAATCAATAATATAATATAATTATATAGTTTAATATAATTATATTATTTAATATAATTATTTAATTTAATATAATTATTTAATTTAATATAGTTCTTCTGCATTGGCTAATAGTCTTTGATATTATCATTACTGCGCATGAACGAACATATAATTTGCATTGTTATCGATAATTAATTCAGAAGCGAATGAGATACCAGATAATCAATTCTAGGACTCGATTACTTATTATTCTGAAGCGACATGAACGATCTGTTTGTACATGCAAATTAACGTATTTTGCGGAAAAATGTAATGGAAAACATATAAACTTATTATAGAACGCATCATTAACAGTTTCTAGAAATAGATAATTATTTTAGAAAACGAAATTAAAAATAAATAATTTGATAATTCTGATCTATATGGGGGCAAGCAGCCCCCACCCGCAATTGGTTCATTTTTTAAAAATAATTCACATATTTCTTAAATATTGTTATTATTACAATTTCCGTTGCCTTCAATTTAATCTTTAAATACAATTCTTGATTATATTTCCAAATAAATGTCGGATAAAGAGACTATTATATATCGACTACTTGTATTATGAACACAATATGTATGTATATATAAATGCAGGTGAAATTCCATATTGCGAGAGACTATCAATACTATATTATGAGAAGTTAATGCCATTACCACAAGCCGATTGTGATTGAATGACTAGCCAATGCAATTTAAACCTGAGAGAAATGTTTTTAGATTCATTAAAAAATTGATTTGCTTCGACGTAAATTTGGTATTGTATAAAATTTGCTATAAAGAACGATAGTGTTTCACATGAAAAATAATAAAGATCCGTCAATCAGAAATGTTTTATACATAACTAGTTTCACGCCTAAATAACCAAAAGGACAAAAGGGAAAGAATGGATTTTATTGAAAAATTCCATGCATACGCAAGTAACCAGATTATGAGGGATCAATTTCTTGCAATACTCTATTAAGAAATTCTATGCATCCGTGAGTTATGAGAAATTGAGTTAAATAACGCAATGGATTCGATGGTATAATCTGTGATTAAAATATATAGTTATAAATGTACTATGATTCACCACGTTCTGTTTTTTTCTTCTAAAGAGTACTGAGCCTCTATCTTCCACTGATAGTTTGTTTTTAAGACAACTTGAGGTTTGCATGACTCACTATTTCTAAATAAAACATCATTTTTTATAAAAATTTTTAAATATCCTGCTTGAGTGATATTTTTTTGTTTAGTTGATAAAAGACAGTAAATAATAACGGAAAAGTAAAATATGTCAATATTAATTATTGTTGTATTATTACTTCTAACTTTAAGAAATCATTGTTACTAAATTATCCTTGGTAGTGCCAAACCAGGGTCTTCTCGGAAAATAATGTGCAAAATATACGTCGACAATATGGTTTCATAATCAACAATGGCTGGAAAAGAAACTATGTATTTCATGGTCAGACACTAAGACGCAAAAATGCATCTTTGTATTTTTTAACACTGGAATATATTCTTACCAAAAAGCTCCTGCGTCTGAATTTGACAAATTTAGGTCACGAAAATGCAAGTGAGAGGCGAAAAAGCTTTTAGCAAAAATAAACGAAGTAATTAGATCAGTAAAAAAACAGAAAAAAAAGAATTTTTATACTGAGAGCCTTTATTTATTAATTATGTCAAGGGCTATAAAGCATCTTTTCAATTAAAAATATTTAGTCACACTATACTACATTTCTCTGAAATAATTATAAGAAAAAAACCCACAATCTGAAAACATTCGTGTTTCGTAAAAGTGTCTGTGAAATTAATTCACGGATAATTCCAATTATAAGGAAGAAAACAACATGAAAGTTAAAGAAATATTTAAATTAGCATTCAAATAATATTTTTATTTGTTTTTTCAATCCTAATTACAAATATTTTTTTATCTTCATTGCAGTATCACAAAGCTTGTTCTATTTTTCATTTTTTGTTTATGAAAAGACTAAATCTTCAGTTTTTATAAAGATAAACAGTTACTGAGGAATATTCTGAAGAAACTCATTTTCTACTCTTTATTATGCACTGTTATCACTGTTTACGGTTTTTACATTCAAGTTGTTCCTCTGGCGCATTATGAGCAGATTTTCAAGTAACTATATTTGATGGTGTTGTTGAGTTCCTGGAAAATACAATACATGGGAAGAATACAATGCCCAGGAAAATTAGAGGTCGTAACTTGTCACACAGGCAGTGGCCACAAATTTCAGAATTGTATGAAACCTTACAAAACAATCAAGAAAATTTCATGAAATTTTAATTACATATGTATGTACATGATTTTACGCTTAATGTATGTGCATATCGAATTCAGCGAAGGTTTGTTTTAATTAATACTATAATATTGACGCTAATTAACAAACATTCATTTACACTGAATTCATGTTACACGAATATCTGTCAATTTTCCTCGAATGAAAATAGAGAGTTTCATCCTTTCTATAATTATTCCAAATTGAAAACTTTCAAATTCTGAGCCTCCAACTGTAAATACTGTTATATTTGATGTATTATTTATTGACACCTCAAAAATGGGCTTCTATTAGTATCAGCTGTCAGTTAAAATATTCTCTGAGCTATTTCTTATATTGTGACTAGAAATTAAGTTTCCTAATGAGAATATTCAATAAAACAGTGTTTGAGAAATGAAGAGGAGTTTATGCACCGTGGCATTGGACTTAAGGTTTTCTTTAATCATTAACAGTGAAGTTGTATAGACACCTCCAAGATGTGATGTGTTAGAACGAGAAACGAGTCTTGCAACTCAAAGATAATAAGAGAATGTACTTTATGTCTGCATTCTCTACTGTAACTGAATAATAATTACGACAGTTTAGCATAATAATACACACTCATGTTCAGGAAGCTTGAAGTTTCTAAAGATATATGTAACAATGACATTGAAGAGCTCAACCCTCAACTAATTATTCAATCTCATTACTCATTTTTATACTACATTAATTCCTCTCGCTATTGAAAACGGAACTTTCCAGATTATTTTTTTCAACTTTCGAACAAGTTAATAGCAGATGCACCGTTACATACTGGCCTGGGTAAATAATATGTACACGCAACAATTATTCGGTCATTGACATCCTCAAGTTCTTCCCGATGCTAATTTCATGCAGTCAATCCAAAGAAAATATGTACTCTCAGAATCATTTGAGATTATAAGTAAAAAATACAATGAACATTATAAATGCAATTGCATTTATAGACACTGCATTGTGTTTCATGGTTCATAGTTTACAATGACTGAAATATTTACAATATACATGTAGAACTTTAACATGTACTAACTTTAACTGAGTTCCCAATTTTCTTTGAATTACAACACAAATAAAGACACGAGACTGACAACTCAGTGAAGACCATTTTTTTCCTCTAAATAATATATAAATTACTTGGATGTAGGGGCTAAATCAAATGGTCTTTACCGAGTTGTCATTCTCATGTCTTCATGTGTAATTGAATCATTTCCTCCCTCTTCTAAGAGGACGTTGACAGCTTGACAGTCCCCTCTTCCCTCTTTTTCACAGAAAAGCCGTATTTTCCAAATTTACCAGAAACTTCCTTCAGCCTCTTGAGTTAATCTCTTATCATAATTCACGAATGAGACTCATCCACGTTTATGTGTAAGTTTAAACTTTACATTGTAGATGTACAACTTGAATGACTGTTGGTCGGAGATAATTTATATGTGTGTGTGTGTGTGTTTACTTTGAGAGGCCACGAGGCGAATGCCGGTGACGCTGACGAATCAGACTTGCTGTAAGCGAATGTTCAGATATATATCGCGAGCGACAAGAGCGTTGCCGTGTTTTACTTTTCAGTTGGAGCCAGTGTAGTGTAGAGTGACCTTGATCCTCTCTTTTGTACCTTGTCCGCGATACCCGATCATCAGTTTGTGCAGAGTCTTTTCCCGAAGCCAGACGTGCATCATGAAGAACTTTGGAGTACTTTTCGTTGCTACACTTTTCATCGTCCATGTCTACTCTGCCCCAAGTAAGTCATTCATCAGAATATTCTATTCCACTTTAGATATACGAAGTAAAAAGAATTCGAGTTAAAATTCTTTTTTTAAACTTCTGCTATTCTTGCATTTGACAATTTTAGAAATCCTCAGTTGTGCGAATTTATACATGTCGCGGAAGTTATAAATATTGCGTGTGCACGAGAGATTTTTTAAACAAATATACATATGTATAAGATTTTTATCAACGTAGGCAGTTATCCTGTTTTGGAATGTACAAGGACATTGTTCAACTCAGAAATATCATTCAAGTTTATTGAAAGTTCAGTTTCAAAACTGTATGTTAGTATGTCCTATATTTACATATAAACAAACACTGTACATTTTCAGAAATTTTCTATCACTCGTGGAAACCAGAATATAATAAAATATCTAAATAAAACAAAATCTTTAAAGGCTACGTTTAATTCAACTTTTTTCTGCACTCGACTGTAATTTATTTTACTTTTTAATCTTATTTTTTGATCATACTTGATTTTTATTCTATTTTTTATATTCAGACAACGTATATTTAAAAGTATGCAGTGAATAATCCGTGCATCAATAATAAACATTAGTATTATTTATTATAATTCATTTTATTAATTCATTAATTATATAAATATTATGAATATTAATATAATCGTCGTAATTAACGCGCTTAAATTTATTGTTGCATTAATAATTATACCTCTGAATTTTATTTGCCTCTTGCTGTGTATTACGAATGTATAAGAAGTTTATTAATAATCTCTGGAACCTTCCATAACATGACGTACGACACTTTACTCATACACAATATGAACATCCTTCCTCGCCATGTCACATCACAACTCTTATTTTACTGCTTATAATTTATTTCATATTTTTTATCCTAATTTTTTACAAATTAATATACATATGTACCAAAATTGTTCTAATTTTATATAACAAACATGATTGATTTCTAAATTCAGTCTCAATTTAAACGCCTAAAGGAGCAATGTCATTATCCTATTGCATGTTGTTGAAACAGCCTAATCTGCCATTTAAATTTATCAAAATATGCTAAATGACGTAACAAGACCTAGTTTCGGATAAATTATACATAATTTGCTATCTCTTTTCTACCTTTATAATTTCTTTCCTCTGCAGATTATACAGAAGTCTGTAAGATGGGTTTCTTAATTATAACTTGTTCATTCTTCTTATAAAAAATAATCTTCCATTTTTTGATCAAATTTATTCTTTTATTCGTTTTTAATTAACGTTTATTTTGCCTCCTTTACGGAAACTCGCATGTAGAAATTCTCAAGTCTGGCCCAGACCGGTGATGAAACGCGGAATTCAGCCGGGCCCAGGCCGGGCTTCCAGTCAAAACTGGGTTCCACGTTTGGGCCAGGCCAGATTTGGCGTTTCACCCCGGTTTGACACCCCCCGACTTGGGCCCGCTCAGGGCCACAGTAAAATATCTACACGGGCTGTAAAATGATCTCTCAACTTTAAAAGGTTACTTTAAAATAATAATACTTTATGTCAAAAGACATTTAAATTAATCTTGAAATTAACCTTGTAATTAAAAATACAAAGTTAATTTTCATAAAATTAAAGATGTCCTTCTTTAAAGTCCTTGATACTAGAAGATGCATTTTAATGAAAATTAATCTCACTAAGTTGTTTAAAGTGCTTTAAAAATACGGAAATATGCTTTGTTCTCTCACTCTTTAACACATTGCCGGCGGAAAGGTCACATATAAAAAATAAGCTAAGGTTTCACCGAGGTAAATATGTTCTTTGTTCTATGAAATAAGAAATCGTATTGATTTTTCGAGATCTTTGTTTTTTCCTGGTTATATATCTTATCACTCAAAAAGCAGTTCTGGTTAAGGCCATGAAGTCATGTGACTTAACGATTGTAACCATATTTTAAATTTTCAGGAAACACATTAAAAGACTAACAATTAAAATTAATTGTATGTTGTTTGTAGCACATAAACATAAAGACAACGATAAAGAATTTTTATCTATATTGGTTAAAATACATTTTCTCTATTTGTTTCCAAGTTACGTGCCTGAAAGAATAGATATAATGAAACTAATAATATTATTTTTACAAATTTGCGAAACTTGTGAGCTTGTGCTTTTTCTTCAGAGTAATAACTTTCAGAGGCAATCATCCAAGAAGGCGTGAATCGGGTTTTTATTAGTTACTATACCATATGCGAGTTGCAATCATTATCTCATTCACATGTCAGTGATTTTTCAACAGGAAGGCAATGGATGGCTTCATAAACATTTCTGAAGATAGAAGCATAATTTCGTATTCAAGGCACGTCGGTGTCAGTGTCAAGGTTTTCATATCTCCAAGAAATACTTTTTCATAAAAAAGGAGTAGTGGTTGATATTTATTCAAGTTCAAAATTTTACAACGAAGATTGCACGTTTCTCATTTAAAATACATAGAAAATTTCAAGGGGTTGTATGAAGTCTTGCGAATAAACTGAAGATGGGAAGGATATCTTTCAGACTTTCAATTAAAATTTCAATCGTTAAGGCTCTGTGAATATTTAATGAAGTCCCTGACACCTAATTTGTAATTTTAAGCATAATTCATACTGACGAAGGCCACCATTATGTGCTGAAATTTTTTATATTAAGAACTAATTGAATTCATTATTCATCAGATATTGAACCCTTCAAAAAGTTTTTTTCGGGTTCAATGAATTTAGAATTTTGATTGAAAATTAATAAATCAGTATATCTGTAGGCGATTTCAATATACAATATAATAGGTAACAGTAATGAATCTGTATAAAACAAAAATTAATTCAAATTCTTTGCCTGAATAATCAGCACGAGTTGAAAAACGCATTTTGATTATTGAAAAGCGAGTCGAATTAAAATTATAAATTCGGTAATACATCATATTAAATTTAAAAAGGCTAGACAGTATATATATTTTTAAACAGAATTAAAAACCGAATTTTGTGAATGCAATTTTGGTTTTATATGAACCAGTAATCATGCCTCTGGTAATGTTGATCGACAGGATGTGCAAATATGTAAATATACGACTGATAAGATTGAACTTACAAAAGGACAGTTTCGATGGCACGATATATTAACGAATATGTAGTGATTGCTTGTTAGTCTGGCTCAATTAGGAATCAAACGAAGTCGGAAACAATTATTTGAGTGCTCTCTCTCTCGCCGCGTAATTAAATCCGATCGGATATGTCGATGTATCTATTTCATTGTTATTTCGAATCTTTGCCTGATGTCGATAATGTCATACAATCAATATTTGGACTGCCAGTGAAGATTATAACTGTACAAGTAATTTAAAATTATATTTTTCGATTGAGAATACAAAACTTTGTTATAATTTGAAAAATAATTGATTTTCCGAAGCGAGGAAAATTTAATATCCCTGCTCTCTTTCATTCTCTTTCATCAAAAGTGATCTCTGAAGTCTTTAGTACACGTTCGAAGTGTTTACGAATTTCTCATAAAACAAAGAAGCTTAGTCAGCAGAAGTCTTCCGTCCTGTAAAAATATTATTGCTGTCAAGCCAACACTCATTTCTTGCCTTGAGTATATTCTGTTGGTTTAATTTTGCAAAATACTTCCCTTGTGTAGTCATTAAAAATATATCACCATGAAATCTTTGTCATGGGGTTTGTGTAAACAGGAAACTCTCTTTTCAAAGCTGAATATAAAATAATATTAAATTTGCAAAAGCGTAATATTATATATTATATAAAACATAAAATATGCATGTACATAGAGGATAGTATGTTTATTAAGTTGACTTTATCCATGCGAAAATCCTCATCAAAGCTGGCTGCCCGAGAGTGACAGCGTATATTACGCTATATACGCATATAAATATATAAACGGCAACAACTCTGAGAATGTTGCAAGCTCAGCGAATCTCTAAACCACGAATTTCAAACTAGATTGGTTCGTGCACATGTACAAAATTTGAATGTCATTTACAAACAGGGATCCTGCATTTCCATAAAGGGTATTAACTTCGTGATTGCGTTACTACTCTTCACTTTGTGACAGTTTTAGCAATTGTGTGCAAAGTGTTACTGCATGTAACAGCCTTGTTAAAGAATCAGGATGTTTCCGCCGACTTCGTAAATATTGGTTTCTTCTGAATATAAACATACATCTATATTCATAGTAATATTAAAGACATGAGCATGACAACTCAATAATCACTATTTGATTTGATCCGCCCATCATCGGAATAATTTATGTATTGTTTAAGGGCTAAAACAAATGGTTTTCCAATAGAAGATATATGAAAATAACAACTCGGTAATCAGTGTCAGTGACAAGTTCGATATTCAGAAAAGTCGTGTTTCCTTTTCTCGAGGCATAAATGGTTCGATGCAGAATTATACTACTCTATTGGACACCTTGACTGGCAATGACAGGAAAATACAAAGCCATTAGTATGCGTTATATAGCTCGCAAGTAATTTAAACAAAAAAATGAAAAAACAACTCGACTCGCTTCATCGACGCTGGTCTTTTTGTCCCTCGTTTTGTCCTCTCTTTTTCGAACGTCACATAAAGCGCATTCTAGGCGGGGCGCCGTGCAAATTAGTCTTCAGATCTACTTCTCTTTTTCTTTCTGTCTTCGCCGTTATGCCTCTTTTTCATAAATCAGTCTTCTTTTTATTCCTTTTTTAATAAGCATGTCTAAAATGTCCCTTTTAGGGGGATTAATTCAAACCAAGAAGAGAGTAAGTAGGAATGAATGGGAATGTAAAATTCTCGCGTGAATGGCAATTTTTATTCTCAAATCTTTCTTTTTCTCATCATTTACATGTGTCCTGGAAAGCCTCAAACATTTTTCAATAAATGGCAGGAGACGCGGGGGCTGAAAAATGGCCTTAACCTTCATCGCTTTTAATAATTGGAGATTGGAGGTCAGGGAGAAAATCGATAAAAAATCTGTCACAAAATTCAATTTGGAAATGTATTTTCAATTCCATGTAAAAATGTCCTTTACTTATGTTAGTGCAAAGAGGCCTATGTATATGTATCATTTAAAATACATATTGGTCTACTGACATTTATATATGAGGAAATACACGCGTGAACTTACATTTACCACCAAGGGCACTGACCTGACTCCCCTGATTAATACCACAATCACTATTTTAACTACGAAACTAGAAGAAATATATAATACCAAAACTATTTAGAATATCAAATACTGTTAAATATTAGTAATAAAAATAACAATATCATAATAAAAATATCAGTAAAAAGTAATACTTTTAATAAAAGTTTTAAATACATTTTCATTCTAATCGATTTCCTATAATGAAACCTCCTTACAGTAATTAAATTGTCAAACCTCTCCCTCTTTATCAAAAAATTGAACCCTCCCTCAAACATTCATCTGCGCCCCATGTAAATTTGATTAAAGTAAAAAATGTTATCAGAGAATCAGGCAACAATATTTCCATTTAAGTCTTTTTTAACGAACAGGTTATTTAAAAAACTTTACCTCTGAAATCCCATATAATGGAATAATAAAAATAACTAAAATCTGTTTTAATAAAGGTAACATAGAAGCTATTAAAAAATATTGCAAAAAATGTTGAAACAGGTTTATAGAAGGAAAAAACGGAATCAGGAAATTGTTTCGATTAAAAAGTGTATTAATATACTATGATCTGGTTTTTAAAAAATGCAGTATATGAAAAATTAAATGAGTAGCACTTCTTATATTCATAAAAGTGTGGATTGCTTTTTTTCAAGCCAGACTTTATATCCGATTCCTGTTCATGTGTCAGTTATGATTTGCGATGAGAATGAGATTTAGTTTGAAGAAATCCAGACATAATACCCGATATTCTCCGGGGATTAGGGATACGTTTATTCATTCATGGAGTTAAAACCATAATAGGATTGAGTTAAAACTTTGCTCTTTGATCAATTTTGCCTATTATCTCTGCGAAAGTAGAAATTACGCTGGAAACTCTGATTTTGAGTCTCTTTCTTCTCCCTCTTAATGTCTAAGTGTCGCAGAAATTATGGCAACTAATACTTAGTCGAAAGACAATCCAATTATTGTAGCAGACGACGCGATGCCGCAGGGAGGAACCCAGACAGTGCGTTAAATATCTCACAAACTCGGTTTTCAATATTTAATTAATTTATCTCTCGCAATTAGACGTTTATTACTTTTTTAAATTAAACTCAACTTCCGCAAATTACGTTTTCATGCACCTGAGATTCGCCAAATTTAAAGCACGTTTTATAACTCCTCCTGAAGAAAATGATGGAATTTTAATGAAACGTAATGAAGTAGGGCGTATTTTTAGTAACGTTTTTAATTTGGAACTGTTAGTCGACGCAAAATAATTTCCCTGGATAATAATATTATGATAATATTATAACAAAAGTGAGCTTTTCCGAGATCTTCGTTCCAACAAGGTAGCAGAGGAATTTCCGGTGTGTGCTCTGAATATTCATGGAATATAACTATGTAAAAACATATGCCGCTCTTGTGTGTTAAATATTCTGTGCACATAGATTCTGCATGCTGTATATTTTCGTAATTTATAGGCTCTTTCCTTTTGAATGTGTTGATTGAATGTTGTTGAAAATTTCATGTTATATACATTCCTTTTTTGCGTTACTGTCATTGTTTATTAGTACGCAGATCGTAAAACAGCAGGAATTCAAGGTTGATAAAGAATTTATCAGTATTATAAATTCAAAATTTATGACTTTCAGTTTTTCATAGTAATGAGAATATACATAATGACTAATTTACTTAGTTCTCAAGATAAAGAAAGGGTAATAAAAGAGAAAAATAATCTAGTATCACATGATTTCTACTAAAAGTGGCAGATTTGGCTTCGTAGCTTTGTCGTAAAACCATAAACTTTGTGGTCACTGCCGTCCGTCATGCAATTATGAACCTTCCTGAACCACATCGCTATATATAACTGAATCGAAACTAAAATCGACCATTTTATGGAGAGAAATTCGTTGGAACTGGTCGTTAAAACCTATAACTTGGTGGTCAAATTGTGGTCAATCTTATGGTGTAATTATTCATACATGTACCGAGTTGCTTACAAAAAAAGTACATTTTTTAAAGTTCATAGTTCATAGATACTTTTTAATTTAAAGAATGTCTACAAGAAAAAAAATATATCATAATATTATAAATATAGCTTTCTAAGTGTAAAAGTATGCATGGAAAAAATTGACGGCTCCCTGGAAACAAAAGGCCATAAAAATTCATAAAATATTGCCCATTCAACACAAATATTAAAAATCGATAGGCGGCATATTTTAAGAGAGGGTCGTGAAAATCTATACAGTTTTATTAGTCGGAATTAATTCTAAATTTATTAGATTTGACGCCTGTTTAAAATGCGACACAGAATTTATACCTTTTTCAACAATCAAATAAATAAAAAACTTCCATTTGAAGGAAATTTCGACAATAGAAGTTTGATACGCGATGTCAAAACCGAGTTGAATTCAGATTAATTGCGAGATGTTTCTTTAGCGAGAAATGGAATATTTCAGAATACACAATTTAACAAAAAAAATAAAACAATAACTTAATTTGTAAGGGACTGACATGTCCATTGTTTTTCAATTCCAGGTATGACATTATCTTGGAAAAAAATAAATATACCTACAATTCTTTTTTTCAAGTGGTTCACATGTTTTTGAAATCTATCAGGGTAGCTAGAAAAGTGCAATTCAGTCCACTAGTGCATCTACCAAATCCCTTTTGCATAATTTCTTGCGAAATTCAAGCTTCGTTAACTCGTAAACTTTCCAGTGAGAGGACCACCTCGAATTTTCCGGCTCCATTGAAAAAGTTTGCATTTGTATGTATACACATCCCACGGGTTTTATGCGGTTTGTCTGAAATTTGATATATAAAATTTAATACCGCATATATTGTATATGAATTTACAAAACTCTCTATACATATATATATATATTAAAATGCTATAAAGAGGACCTAATTTCTATCTGAAATTTGCAATTTTTAGCCCTCACTGCAGTAATTATAAAACTTAGGCTTGCAAAATTAAATCCTTAGCCTTAAGAGGTAGCAAGTTTTAAAAAAAGCTCGGAAATAGTTCAATGTAGATTACGGAAGGCATCGTTTGGTGGCTAATCGACTCTATAATTCTACTGGCAACTGTTCTGGTTCCTGCCTCCAGCGCATCCTTATTCTCGATTTGGTTATTCCGCATTTAAAAAATACCGCGAGCCCCAAATGGTAAAGACGTGAATTAATACGTACCACGATTATGCTAATTTTATAGCTGAATGCACGTAACTATCGTGCGACGTCATTAAAACCACGAAAGTTAAATTACACACACGAAGGCAAGATTAAATTCGACCTCGTGAATGTTGCTGATTTATTTTCCTCCTAAGGTATGTTTAATCGAGTCCTGCACCTTGGCGGTCACTTTCGTCCACTAAAAGAAAGCGTCCATTTAATTTCAGACCTTTCACATACTGGAAAAAGTGATTCAATTTCTTCGAGACGAGAATCCGTGTACGTTATTGGATATCGTATCAAAATATGCTCAAATTGTTAACATGATTTTCTCGAGTGGAACTAATTAGGATATGATAGAAGTTATATAATATTAATATTATTACGACATTGAAAGCGAAGATCCTGTACAACCTGTCCTGCTACTATATGTATATCTTATTCATAAAGTAAGGATATTGGCGGTAGCATGCAACACTTGTTCCGACTATACTCTATAATGATATAAAATGAATCCTATTAGAGTAACGAAGCCTAATATTCTTCGTATTATAGGCTGAATCATTATTTCATTGACGTAAGTCCTAAAATATTAGACAAAGAAACAATAAAAAGATAAAGGGACTTTTGTGGAAGATATAATAATAATGAATTATAATAGTCACGAGACGTTACACCTCCCCGTGTTAATTTAATCACAAGAGGGCATTAAACCTTCGGTAAGAGATATCACATCCAGTGATGATGATAAATCGATAATAAATTATTAATTGGATAATATTCTGGACATCTTTCGCAGACAGTAACTATTTTCATATTCGGTATCAATTTTCATTATCAAACCATCATTCGATTATTATACGACAGTTAACTGATGGTTTGTTTCTTTAAATTTGTAATGGCAATCTTGGAGGCTGCTCTACAGAATTTTGTAAGCACTTTGCAATTTTCCGATTAATGATGAATATCGGAAAGAGTTTGAAAGCTTTTTAAAACCTCTTAGGTACCAAAACTTTGCAAAGTTGGAAGAATTCCCAAGTCAGTTCAACATGATTGCACAGTTTCTTGCATCAAGGAGCAGACCTTCCTTCATCTTGGGAGAGATTAGCGAACCATTTTCGAAATTTCATTGTATCAAGTTAGTTAATCACAGCACTTAGCGATTGGTTTGCTCTTATACTATCGTAGCTTCACTTCTGGTCCCCAAGATAATTAGAGTAATTAGGTCAATGCATGGACGTCTCTCGTCAGGAAGTAACAGGGAAAACACACTGTATTTAGCAATTAGCAATTACTGTTCTTACCGATGGAGAGGTCGTTTATATAATTAGCACAGCCTTGATAAAAATAATAAAACGGAAAAGAGCAACGTTCGATGTACGATTTAATAATCCGTTCGAGTGACCTGAATGAAAACATTTTTTTCTTATTGGAGGCCGCACCTGAAAACTGGGAATTTTAACTTTTTCTCTTTCTCTTGTTCAAGCTTCGAATGCCTCGAAGTAACTTTGAAATTGGACACCTAATTTTGATAAATCGTTTAGATTCGGACCCAAATGATGGCCAAATGTTGTCGGTAATAAACTGATTAAATTTCCTCTAGCTTTTCGTTTATAACAATACAGACATTCTATAGAAAATGACTGATTACGGTGGTGGTTCATCGTCCTGAAACAATCACCATTTTAATGAATCCACAGTCTGCTTCTCGTTCGCAAATTGTAAATCACCTTTGCTTCTTTGGAGAAGCGTAATATCGCGTTAAATTAACAAATGCCGGACGCACTATTTCGCTACGGTGCGGTGTATGAATTTATTAATTCAACCTTCAAAGAGGACGCTGCAATGTAAGAGAAACTACAACATAGTTGCAACATTACCTCGTCATGTGAAATGGCCAAGAAGGGTCGCAGTTTACGAGGTTGGTTATTATCCTCGTAATTTAGAATAGCTTTGAAAATTCTACATTCCTTCATAAACAGAATATTTACTTGGCGATATGTATTACAGTTTTCAAATATCAACTCTCTCCGAAGCTCATGTATAAATTTCAATTAAAAATTTGATAATACCAACATGTTTGCGCCCGTATAACTGTTTTTTTTTTTATTCCTGATTGTTGGTGCTATTTCAGTCAGGTGTAAGCGGGCGCGTAGCGTTAAAATGAAAGCGTTATAATGAAAACCTGGCTTAATGGTCTATTGAAGCAACGATAGACATGTTCTTGAACGGCACGACTGCGAGATTTTTTTCTCTACCAAATTCCCTGAAAAATTGCTGCTTTTCAGGATGTTGATTGAGTGAGATTGAAACACGCGTACGCGTAGTGTTCCGCACATTTCACATAAATATGTCTACTCTAAGGGTGGATAAAAATGTAAAACGTGTACTGATGATTATAGCTCAGGATCTTGAATACATGAATACCTGGCAGATCGACATAAAACAAATTGAAAACGTTATTCAATGCAATATTCCCATATATTACAGTCATTCATATAAATTTACTTTTAAAAATGTTCTTAAAAATTGAGTTGAGCCATAATCTTTTATAAAAGTTGAACTCAGTCCATAATTTCCAGTAAATATCGTTTATACATATTTTTATTCTAAATTCGGTCTTAGCACAGTTGAAAAGACACTTATCTGGTTTTGTATCGACAGGAGGAAGCCTACATACGCAATGCAGTTGGGGGTTGGGGCAAAAGCTGAGTGATTTCTGAAAAAGCTAGTACCGCGACTATCGCTCCAGCTTGGGAGGTGGGTGGGAGGTCGTGGGATTGATAAAAGACTTTATTAATAATGACGTGCAAACGCTGTCTTATTTGCAAAGCAGGTCTCGCATACTAGGCTTCTGGAATAACCTCGGGCTTCCGCGCGCATTGTTATCCCGCGATCAATGGTACGTTCATTAAAACTCTATTTTGCACATCCCATAGAGAATGTGTGCACGTCAGGAAAAAAAGTGCGAGAGGAGAGGGCAGAACACTCAGCGATGCATTGATAAAACAATTGCATTTGCAGGATATATAATAAAACTCTTCTATATGTATAAAAAGCATACATTGTTATGGAATATGGAATACGACAATACGCCAATTTTCAATCACATTTCGAACCCGATTGATGGAATACAATTATTTCCGGTATCATATTTTTCAGATCATTTTTTCAGGAATGATGTTCCTCACAGGTGCAACAAAACGCCTCTTGATGTTTGATTGTTTCGATTGCAAATTCCACGATTCTATTTGGTGTACTGATATCCTTTTAATGCCTTTTTAGGATTGAGAGACTCTTGACAATAACAGAGTATACATGATACTTTAAAAAAAATTAATGAAGAATATAGAGTACTGAGTTTGCATATTTGTATATATGTATGTAGTTTCGATACTGTTTGCTTGCACAATGCGATGGTGAGCTTCCACATCGAGTGCTACTGCAGATTATCCAATTTGCACGGATCGCCGTCAATCCGCATACAAGACGTGGGTGTGGATTTCAGTCAATTTACCATTGCACGAACAATCTCGTATTGGATACTATATCGTCCAGCCTTTTCAAGAATAAATGCGATTTCAATTAAGAACTTTTTTCTGGTATTGTGTTAGTTAATTTTGTTCTTACTCAGTGCATATATACATATTGCATGAAGTTTTAATTCATTCGTCTTTTTCGATTTGTATTAAATTCCATGGAAGCTTTCCGGGACGCAAAAACAATCAATTGAAACACATTTTCATGGAAATTCGTGAGGGAATATTTTCCGTGGGCCACAACTGGTGATGTTGAAGCGAATATATCTTGAGTATTATAGCTGCAGGCTTTATACAAATATATAAGAACCTCTGAATAGTTTTAGACGCACCTAAATATGTTTGTTTTATTTATACATCTATAATATAAAATAATATAATATAATATATAATATTGAAAGGGTAAGAAATTTTCTGGCGACTTGAGAATTTTACACCCTCCGTGAATATTGGCTTTTCGACATTTTCGAGATTCGGTCGTAGAACCAATTAAGTATTTTCTTTTCTCTTATTTTCCGTTGAGGATTTTGTGAGCCTGCAATGGACGATTTATCAAGTGGCTCCTTTCTTTTAATTTCAGGAGTAGCGCCAGATTCCGCTGAATCGGGCGAAGTAAGCGACAAAAAGAATACGGATACAGTTCTGATACTGCCAGGAAGAAGCAATGGATTTTCCAGATCTGTCTTCGACCTGCCGACCGAAGGAGAATTAGAAGACGATAGTATTGAAGCATTCCCTGGAACTGGTTACTTCCCCTTCCGATCCAATGTCTTCGATGGATTCTTGTCCAGCATGCAAAGTAAGTTTTTTACACCTCAAATATATTTTTATTTCAGCCCCACGTATAGCAATATCATTAGATGTATTCAGATTATCATATAAACCACCCAATAAAAAAGATTTGCCCGCTCATAAATAATAATAGAGTTTAAAATATTAAAATATATTTATTTGCAAACCACTTAAAAGGATTCAATGCTTTTGAAATTAAAGTCCAAGCTTCGATTCTTTTGTAATTAAAGAGCATTTAAGCTTTGATGCTTTGAAAGTTAAAAGTAGTGAAACTTCAACAATCTTTTGAAGTTAAGAGCTTTCAAAACTTCAAGCCTTTAAAACCTGATGCTTCTTTTTATCATGCAATATTCATCACTCCAAGAGTTCGATAAACAATCTTATTTAATTAAAAGCCTTTGGAAATTTATCAATCTCTTGTATTCCAAACAAAAAAGTTTAAATGGTTAAACGTGATAAATAATTGTAACTAATACAATAAATTATATATACAAATTATAAATAGTGTGTGTGGGGGTTTATGTGCCAGGCTAACTCAATTATGGTGTTTGCGTGACCCTTGAAGGACTTTTCCAAGTGAGGTTTGATATCCCGCCCCTGCATGCCTCACGATACGTATGTCATAGAACATTTGAACAGGGTATATAGGATATCACAGTCATGGCATTATATACACTTAGAAATACGCCTATTTCCTATTTCCAATGGCTATTGCTACATACGGAAGGTATATAAAGTACATAGTCACACACTCACCCACATTCTGTTTATGTGAGGATTGCGGAACATAACTTCCGGGCGTCTCTACCAGTGGTTTGTCGATAACTGCTTCCAATGCTTCCAATGCTTCCACGAGAACGTAGGATTCAGTCGCTCTCAGGGCCTTCGGATTACCGGAACTTCAACTTAAATGGAATGCAATTGTCCTCCACAATCATTCGAATAATATGACCGCTGTTCTTTGACCAACTCGATTACTGCACTTCATTCACATTTCAGTTAAAAACATACATTTCAGTCCATAGGTAGACTACACGCAAAATCCATAGGTATTAAGCTTCATACATGTCATGTAAAACAGATATGCATCATATATGTTTATAAAATGTAATACTCAATACTAAAGAATCATCTTTGATCATAAATCACATTTTTTTCAAAATATTTCATATCTAGTTGATTTAGTTTCATGTAACATCATTTTCATCCGAGTTCAAATAACAAACATTCTAGGAATTTTGAAATCGCAAAAAAATTACTTCTAAAATCAGTAGGATTTTCAGTCATTTTTTATTCAACAATTATTATACTTTCTGATGCTTTTAGCGCGATATTTACCTTGGATTTAGAGGCATCTGTCTCGCTTCGATACGTCATAAAATTTTATGATTTAAAATCGCTCCCTGGCATTAATTTGCAGATTTCTATTTGTTTTCAGCATTGCGAATATTCAGAAGTAATTAAAACTGAGGGCGAACAGAAAATCTGTGATCATTCGTAGAAAGTGATGTTGCATGATGCTATAATTATAGTCGGGAAAATTGAACATTCAGAATCCCAAAGTCGGAAATATTAAAAGCTTTGTACAACATAATATGATCAGCTTTGACCAGAGTTATTTAGGATCTGTCGTGAAAGGATTTTATTTATGAAATGGATTCCAATTACTTTCCCTCTTCATATAAACGCTTCATTGCATTCATCTCTGCTAATTTTCCCTTTATTTGCATTTTTTCATAATTGTCATATTCAGCTTAGTTTTAATATTTATTCAGCGTTATTCATTGTCACGAATTTTTTGCTGCTATCTCACGCAAGTGCAGTGGTAAAACTTTTCTTTGATTAATGCTTTTTATTGATGCATTTTCTATCTGCAATTTAAAAATCGAATAGTATGTCAACAAACAGGTCAAATAAAAATCTTTCGCGTGAGTAAACAGATTGGAAATATTGACTTATATTTCCTGGTTTGATACTCTTATGAAAGGGTCGCTTTTACGAACACTTTGATATACATACTCTCAGTATAAAAAGTAATAAAATATGCAAAAGCTAGAAGATGGATAGGTATATAAAAGTGCAGGAAAAAAAGTGCGAACGTAATATAATGTCGTTCAGTTGAAAATGGTTCACTTAAGCAGATTCAAGAACCTGAAATAATGACTAAAATACTTAAAATCGATAACGTGCACTATATATCTTAGATTCTATGTTCTCTTGATGACTATTCCAATACTTCGATTCACGAAAATGTTTAATGGCAAGAAAGTAATGCAGTCTTACTTGACTTGGAACAAAAGAAATGAAGTATGTACGCTGAAAATATATATTAATATAAAATTACTATACATTTTCTTATGCATACATTTTTTTATACAAAAACCTCGGACTTTCATTTTAAAAATGCAATAAAAACAACATAACTTTTATCTTTTCTGAAGAGTTACTACACAGAAAAGAGCAAATGTTACATAAGTCTTTTGCAATGAAATAAGAGTGACAAATCATATTTGTTAGTGCATGACAAAAATTTTTGTGACTTTCGCTCAGATCATAATTCACTTTCGCACCGAGTAGGTTGAGAGACTAACGAGAGCTACAACTATAATGCAAAGGTCGGCTTGATACAGGTTAGCAGCAAGGTCGCTGACAACGAACTTTTCATAAAATATATATAGCAATCATTTGCTTTCACCGCCAAAAGGCGTGATTGCAAAATATTCACCCGTTGTATATGTATATATGCTACCTGAAAAAAAGTAATAAAAAAAAGAGACCTCGCTGCATCAATGTTCGAAAGTATTTTGAGGAACTTTCAATTTCCAGACACCAGAATCTTGACTCTTCTCGTATACACTTCAAATTAAACGTAAAAGATTCAATGAACAGGAAAAAACTGTGTATAAGAGAAAAATTTCTCTTTCACAATTTGTCCTCATATTTACATCTTTAAAAATATATGAATATTGTGTAAATTATTTGGAATTATTATCTCATAATAGATTATTTGTGAATTTACACAAAAAGTACGAAATAGCGAGATAACTGCAAAGTATGTAAAATTTATCAGCTGCCGTACATGCATGATTCATCTCCAGTTATATAATAATTATTACTAGTCTGCAATATACATTATATACATGTCGGCTCTCGTATTTCACTGTCGTTAACACAATTTGATTTTCACTCATTAAATCCATAAATTAATTTGACTGTAAAATATTAATTCACACATATCATTTTGTAAGCTTCATTTATATTAATCCAACTCATAGTCTTTGCAACACTTTATATCTGATGTAATTGCTTGGTAACAATTTTTTCTACTCTTAATCAATACATCTCATCGAATTAATTTAAATCAACGAAGCGTACTTGCCAGCAACAAAACACTAATTATTAACGCCTCAAGATTTCAAAGCTGGATTAATATTTCACAGAAGAACAAATCTGGAACTATGGCAGTACGTCTTTAACATTACCTCAAATAATACAAATAATAAAATAATACAATTAAATAAAATCCAATTAAATTAGATTATGAAAATGTAGAATATAAAATACATTAATTTTACACGTTGAAAACGCTCTGTGGTGGTATGAAAATTCTTTTTATAGATTTAACATTTACTTTTTAATTATAATAGGCATTGAAACCCCCTTTTCTGAAAGTTATAGTCGAAATTACGGTCATCTAATTATTGTATGAGCAATAATGAGTTTCTGCCTCCTCATTATCGTCGCTTCTACCCTTAAAGCTTGGGTTTTACGCTTGCATAATAATATGCTCCTGATGGACTGCGTCGGAGCGACGAACGTCGATGGCTGATTTCCAAGCGATTTCCTTCCTTCCTTCGTTTACCATGACGATTCGGTCGTGCAATTTTCACATCCCAACTCCATCCAGTTATTCTCACCCCTTTTCGCCCCTTTTCACTCCCTAGCGCCGTCTCTAATGAACAATTACACACGATAAATCATGCAGCCATTTCACCCTTCTCTAGACTAACGGTGGAATGTCTAAAGTTAGTATTTTTCCTCATTCACACTTGATTACACTTTCTAATCTATAGGCGTCTGTAATTCTACCATATTTCTCTTTTAAACTCAACTTCATTTATTTATTGTTTCCCATTAATAATAAAAAGTTTCATTATTTCATGAAAATAAATGGGATTACATATAGATATTGTAGGGAAATTTGTTGGAATTCGTTTATATGAATTCGTGACCGATTTAAAAAATGTATTAATTAAATGTATTACATTTTCAAATCAAATTAACATAATTTTTTTAAAAAGAGATCGCTGAAATACATTTTATGTTAAATAATTTGACGAAAATAATAGAAGAAAATAATTTGAGCTCTCTCATTTGCAGAATATTTTGTGCTCGCAATTATTTTACATTCGCATGACCCATCACACGTCCTATTTTCATTAAAATTTTTATCTCCCATTTTTGCAGATGCCATGAACAGACTGAGGGAGCAAATGGCTGGTGTCTTGACAGGTCAAATTGGACAAGGTATTGGACCTTGGGGAAAGATTCCCGAAGGAGCGAATACCACGTCTACCACCAAGGTGAGTGACCGAGTTGAACTGCTTTTATTTAATTACTAATGAAGCAGACTTCTGATCTTAAATCATTAAACCGCTTTTGCATATTTCAAGAGAGAGTTTTCTTAAATCTCGTTTTATTGGCTTAAGATTTCTCGAAAATTTCCCATTTTTCCATTAACAAATTTTAACTAAAGGTATTGGAGCCAAGTTCTAATCTAAAAATTCGATTTCTTCATTTAACTCAACAAATATTAAATTTGGAATCTTTTCCCTCTGTAGAATTAATCAATTTTTAACTATAGAATAAACAATAAAAAGAAGAATTCGAATTTTTAGATTTTTTTGCTCTCCTGGATAATTGGTAGTGTTCAGCGAGATGAATATTTGTTTATTTGTTTTTATGAGTTCGGGAAGGATTTATTATTTTTACATAGTAAAAATGTAAAAATAATAAAAATAAGAGCAATCTACTTTCGAGAAGCGTTTTCCTGACATTATTCAGTGTCAAGCCATGGTCGTTAGAATACTCGGGAGACCACATTCCATCTCGTGAACATTCCAGAGACCCATCACCGTCGTGCTTTTAATCCCACTGAAAAATGCCTTCCTCTTTTTTCCAGATCATTGACGGTCACGTCGTGACCATCAACGAGACAACCTACACAGATGGTGATGAAAATAGCGGCTCGATATTCCGTGTCCGAGTTATTGATGTTAAACCACAAAACGAGACCCTCGAAATTGGAGGCAATCCGGAGGCAGAACCAGTGATTCCATCCGGACCCAAAAAAGAAGTCGAGAGCACAACTCCAGCTCGCAGCGTCGAAACTGTCGAAGATTTAGAGAACGAGATTCCAAAAAGTCAAGTCGACACTCTTACTGCTTAAATTTCACTTGAAAAATATAAAGTACAATAAGAATTTTATCTCAGCGCTTTCAGATGAACTTTTCTGATAAAGAAGATAAGCTATTCAATTTTTGTATAATGTAATATTGTGATTTAATATCAAACCAAACATAGGGTCGATTAAAATGAGCCTGACTCTTTGTAGTGATATAAATGATAAATTATCAATTCAACTATCTATAATAATTCTGTTACTCTCTGATGTAAATTTATTATTTTAGAGCTGTTTAG
Organism: Synergus japonicus; assembly: GCA_900474275.1. Taxonomy (NCBI): domain Eukaryota; kingdom Metazoa; phylum Arthropoda; class Insecta; order Hymenoptera; family Cynipidae; genus Synergus; species Synergus japonicus. The sequence goes on along the minus strand of UCOH01004432.1, from coordinate 6,963 downwards.
TATCGATAATAGTGGAAGATATAATTTGAATTCCTGCTTGCAAAAATAAAGATTGATAAATGAATGTTGTCTTTTCAACTTAGACACACTCAAAGAATTGAAAACAAGTTTTCTTTTTTTTGACTTAAAATTTTAAATCATATACGCTTCTTGTAATTGTAATTTTAAAATTAATTTTAAAAAGTAATCATTTTCGAGTTTTCGAATATTTTATTATATTATGAAAATCAGGTCTACTTTATTTATTTTATATCTTTTAAATTACATATTTTTGATAGTTTGTGCAGATCGCGGTGATATACCGAAGAAAATTAATTCCCTTGGGCATTTTACAAAGGTACTTGTGAATTCCCTTAGGAAATTTATCAAACATTTTGTAGAAGGAAGTTTATAATTTTTTTTCTACGGGAATTGTAGATAAGGATAATTGTAATTTTTTTTTTAATTTTTATTATTGTTCCCCGTGGCTCATTCGATATTAATGTGAGAAAACGAATTACTTTGAATGAAGTAAGATCAGTAAACTAAGTTAGATTGTAATAAAACGTCTTGTAATATTAAAAATATAATTTAGTTATTTTTATTGAAAATATGTAATCGACAATTTATTTATTCTGCTACCTTTTCCCAAATAATAGTACAATTCCGAAAAAAAATGTGTTTCTTTTTGTCCGCAATTGGATAAGTCAAAATCAGTCGGTAACTGTCCACAACCTTCAGAAAATCGAAACTTGGATTAAATCAATTCAAATTTTAGTCCCATTTAGTTTAAAAATGATATATTTATTATATTTATTTTTACAAGTTTTTCATGTTCATCTGCAGAGAACAAGAGCGTCTTTACCTTTAGAATTCACCTTTATGCGCATAAATGCTCTATGTTATCGACTTATCATATATACAATAAGATTCAAGTATGCCTTCCCCCACGAAATTTGATATTTATTGTATCTCAATACGAATACGAAATTAAACTTGCACTCAAATTTATGAAGAAAGGCATATATAAATCCTACTAAACAGTAGAGTGGATGTATGCCTTATTGTGCAGCTAACAAAAAACATAGGAAAAGTGACGCTTTTCCTTTTCTGCGCAATGAGGCATATATATATGTGTGTGTATATACACAACCGACTGTACAATCTGTCGTAGGAAATCGAATCAGTACAAATGACAGTACGAAGGAATGCGTTATAAATATTAATCTATTTCCTCGTATCGTTCATAAATTTCCTGGAAATATAAAATCACTCCTTCAACCACAATCAGATTTACATATCTCACAAACTAACTAGAGTGATCCTACGCGAGAAATACTACAAAGAATATAAAGAAAAATATAAGAACCGCGAATATCTTTATCATCAGCCACCGATTACCAGTCACAGACTGAAAGTATTTTAATATTTCGGCATGAGCGGCTTCCACGTTCAATTCCGTGTGCTCTATGTTACTGTCTATTCTGTAATTATTACAAGATCGTTAGATTCGCATCCAGTGAAAAAAACAGGAAATAAGTAGAAAGAAATATTTGGGTACATACCTTTCAACCATTTCTTCCTGTTCCTTCACCATATGCGCCAATTGTTGAAAAATGCCTCCAAGTTCTACTATCGTGGATTCAATATTTTGCATAGTTTCCGCTCGAGCTTGAACGTAGGAATCCTGAAAAATTGTTTAAAAAAATATATAAGATGATTTTAAAATTGAGATATTATTGGAAAGGACAGACCTTATCACTTTTTTAACTGCGATAAATAATTAATTCTCATGTTTACTCACTGTGTCGTCATAAACGCTTCTTTGCATCGAAAGCTGGGTCATTGCAGGTTCGAGGTCTATACTAACGGAAGCACTGGAATCCTGTTCTTGAAGAAGCAAGGACCCTTGTTTACCAGAAACTATACTGGGTGGGAGCATCGTCGAAACGTGCCCTTGAGTAAATTGATCCCTCCTGCTTTGTTCCTCTCTCATTTTCTAAAATAAAAATTTGGATTTTTAATATTTTGAAGTCATTTTGAAATTGTTGTAGTGGTAGTAAAGTAGGTTTATTTTGGATATTTACTTCAGAACGAACTTCCAGGACATTTTTGAATGTGGTGGACATATTGGCTAACTTTGATTGTAAGTTTACTACAACGGAGGAGGAATGTGAAGCAATATGACTTTTTTTGGACGAGCCAAAAGCGTCGCGCTGTTGCCTTCCTAAATCTTGCAGTTTTGCTATTTGCTTATTCAAACTATTCAAATCCATTTTAATGATGGATGTGAGTTCTTCAATTTCCATTTGTCTGTCATCAAATATTGATTTTCGCTTGGCCACTGAAAGCAAAAGAAAGGGTTCATCATACTTTGGTCATACACATTAAGATTTTTTAAATTTAAAAGCTTTGGAGCAGAAACTTTAATGCTGCCCTCAGATTTTAAAAAGTTCTAAAGGATCTATAAAATACATAAGTTCAAAACAATTAAAAATTGAATCAAGCTATACTCAGAAGGTTGACAAAAAGTACCAAAAATTGCAAGAGAAAGGCCCACATGTATGTGCAATCAGTATGTATAGATTAAATATATTTGTATGAAGGAAACGGTAAAGAAATAGAAGCAGTAAGAATTTTGCAATAATGAACGATTAATGGCGATGTTAATAAAAACAATATGCTAGGGAATTAAATATGTATTGACCATATTGACTTACACAGAGCAAGTTTTTCGAGCTTAGTGTAAGTGCTTGCGATATTTTTGCCGATGTTTTTGGCAATCATCATAAATTCTGAATAGCTTTGAATTTGCTTTGCTTGTCGAGGAGTTCGACTGACAGCAGCTCTAGCTACTGTTCGGCTCTGGATGCTCCGGATGGCATTGGCGAATTCGTTGGTCCGGTCGTGAGCTGTCATTGTGATTTGTGGCGGAGGTGCTCGTTGTTTTTGTAATTCTTCCTCTACTTTCTCAAAAGTGGGCTTCTCATTGTAATAATGACTCGTAGTCTCCGAGGGATGGTGATTTTGATGACCGAGTAGAGTTGTCAGAGCTCCGATCACGAGGTCATTCCCGAATTCCGAAGCACCACGACGTCTACGTGCGGGCATCGCATCCTCAACCTCTCACTTGTCACTATTTTTTGCGATTCCGGATATTACAATTGCGACCTGGTTCTTCAGGTGCGTCAATTCTGCACTTTCACAAATTGCAAACCATCTCCGAAAGACGACACGTCCACAGGTTATAAAATTCCTGATTTCTGATGAAAACTGCGCACATCAGGCGAATTTACTATAATTCTGCGCATATTATGACGTTACGGACAAGATGGCTGCGATGACAGACAATGGTACCAAAAGTATAAAATTAAATTTTAAAAATAATATTGACTTTTTGAACCATGAAGTAGTATAAGGAGATATATCTAAGGCTGGGAACCCGATTTGGATTAATCTTAAGTTTTCAAAATAATTCGTGCAGTTCCGAAGTAAAATAATTTAACTTAGAATTACTTCAGCGCCTCTGCTATACGAAATAACATATGTCAAATTTTTTTTCACGTTCCATGGTTTCTGTTATGACTCCTTGGAAACAGTCAGTGGCATAGCTTAATAAAAATTGATCGGGGGCCCTTCTACCATTTTAATTTAAAATTTTACTAATTTTCGCTAACACATTCGGGGGCCCCCTGAAGCTCGGAGCCCCGTCTCATTGATATATATACGGTTGATACGGTGGTAGCTACGCCCCTGAATATTTGAAAACACAAGTTATCAAGTTAAGCAAACATTCGCGTGGTTAGTACCTGGATGGGTGACCGCTTTATGACAAAGCCCCTACGTATGAGCAACCCATCATACTTCCGTGCAACGAACAATGGCCCCGTGCTTTCAAAATGGCATGGTCGTGCACAAGATTTTTTATTATTTAAATTCTACTGTATTTTATATAAATTTAATCCAATATGAAAAAGGGTATGTATTATTTATTCAATACTTTAAGGAAACACCTCTGGAAACAGTAAAAGAATCCTAGCCTCACTATCTGTCACATTATCAATGACTTTGATATGTCTCCTTATACTACTTCTTGATTTGAACCATTTGTTATTTAAGTCATTTAAGTGCTGCATTTACATATTGTATAAGTTATAACAAAAGAAATTTTTTAATTGATTTTGAAATTATAAGATGTGAATATTTGAATACAAGGAATTTTAATAATAAATTACAGTTTTTTAAAATCATATTAACAATTGTTTTTTTTCAGTTCACATATACATTCTGAATTCCTAACGAAAAATCATACTACTTTCGCCCACTTTGACTTCTCATATGTACTTACATAACACATAGAAACATTTTTCTATACTATGCAACATGGTAACAGATTTTCGTAGATAAATATGAAAAATTGCATTTCATGCATTTTCCGTTTTGTGAAACATAATAAGACAGTATATTTTACGTAAAGAAATCTTGGACAAGTATAGAAACGTTGCATGAAATCGATGAATAACAGACATTACATTGTTATTACATAACAAAAATCATTTACAATTCCACTAGAAGTCAATTTATAGTCATCGCATTTCAGAAAGACTTGGCACATCCTAAGTTAACTCGATTTTACAAAAGTAATTACATATTACATAAGCCGTAATGCTTTTATAAACATTGGACTCCTCTTATGTTATATTCCATTAGAAAATATAAAAAGAAAGACAGGGGCTAGACTTTTCCACTATGGTGTGACTTATCCAGTGATTCGCCGGAAGAATGTAAGGAACCTGAAAGTGAAAATTAATTATTAATTTTTGCTGTGAGAATTTTACTTGTTCATTATCTATGCAATCTACATTTTTACAAGTCCCAGGATGATAAAAGAAACACTTTTTTTTTATCATTTTCCACACAAATATCTTAATTATATGAAGACAAAATTGCATTTCTCTTGAGAAGATTTTTAAAAAATGTCTTTACTTGCTTATAGTTATAATACTTTAATCACATATAAACACATATAAATTAGAATTCTTTATCAATTAAAATGGTTATTCCCCTTTTTTAAAAATAAATTGGCAACCCTGATTTTGTATGTTAGCTACTCGAATTTTTTTAAATACTGTAACTTTCAAGCTCTAATAACCAAGCAAAATACTAAATGAAATTCTTTTCTCTAAACCTTCAAGATCTACTTTGAGGCATTTCCCTCCATCGTACTCCAAAACTGCCGCACTTTAGAGAAACGCTTGCGTCCTTGCATGCATAAGGAGACAAAAAAAAAGGTGAAAAAATAAATTAAAAATCTGTATCACCCTCCTAAAAAAAAAGTCCTAGAAAAAAATGGTCTATGAGATCATAGTCGCCCGCATCTTCGTAGTTTTCAGGGATGGCACAAACCTTTGTGATTTCTTGCTCGCTGGTCTCGATGATGAGGATGGAAACCTGAATTTCTCAGGGGTAGTAGTGATTCCTCCCCCCATGTATGCGGAGGTCCTAAGGGAGGCATTGGTAATAACGAGGGAGGAGGTGGTGGAGGTGGATGAATACGATCATTGCTAAAGGGTGGAGGTGGTGATCTATGACGACCGTAAGGAGGTGGCAAGGGTGGCGAAAGTGGTGGTGGTGAACCAGCATTTTCATATCTGGATGAAGGTGGTTGAAGAGGTAGAGGCGGTGGTGAAGAAAGTCTTCCACCTAAAGGTGGTGGCCTCTGACCCACGTCGAAAGGCGGCATGCCTCCAGGACCAGGCGGAAGTGGAGGTAAGTATGGAGGTACATGAAATGGTGGTCCGAACATGTAGTTGGGTGGAGGTGGTTGTGGAACACCTGAGCTGTTGCTAAACATTATAGGAGAACTAGAAGAATCCGCGCCTAGGAAGAGAGAAGGTGATGTTGCTGTCTCTCCGTTTGCTTCCAAGCCTGTTGTAAGAATCAGTTTAGGTGTGAGTGTAATTTTGTCAATATAGTGTCTTGTTTTATAAACTCAAAATTTAATAAAAATCTAACAAAAAGTTGCTAAAAATGAAATAAAAGACATGTATTGTGAAAGTTGTTTTGTTTGAGAATTAAAAATGTAAAGTGAGAAAATTAATTCATAAAAGAGATTCAACAAATTTCTGCATAGTATTGAAATTTGAAATTATATACCACACGGACGATATATGTTTATTTTATAACTGCAAATTCGAACTAAATTATCAGATTTATAATTCCAACACTTGAATTTTGGAGAAACAAACTTACGGTGTATTTTAGCTTCAGGATCAGGGTCGTTCATACTCTTCTCTACAATTGTGAGTCGATTACGTAATTGACCTGATTCCGCTTTTAATTCCTCCAACCTTCGCTCGTTTTGTCGGGCCACTACCTACAATTTATAAACGATTTTGTTAAAACGACTCTTTCGTCTAACTAAATTTCATATGAAGATTAAAAAAAGTATTCTTCTCACCCAGTGTTCATGCGCCTTCGTTTCCAGAGCGCTTATCTGACTTTTGTATTCTCTTTCCTGATCCACGATCTCTCTTTTTAAAATTTCTATCTGTTGTCTGCAATTAAATTCATTTAGAGTCGAAAGTTTATAAATTAATGAACAATATATAAAAGTTCGAGTTAATAGTCTTACTTGTAGTTTTGAATTTCATTCTGCATCATCTGTATCCTTTCAACCGTAGAAGAAACTTCACCCTGCTGCTGCAGCCAGACTGCTTCTTCCCTAAAAGGAAAATAAATTTAGTCATTTTTTAGGTAAATATTAAATAAATAGTAAACTCTAAGAACGTACTTTTGCCTCTGAGCTTCTTTCTCTTTGAAAAAGTTGGATAAGACTTCAAGCTTAGTTTCCGCATCTTTCCTCTCTTTTTCAAAAGCTTTGCACTGCTCAGTCATTGTAAGAACTTCTTCTTTAGCGTGCTTCATACGTTCTGTAAAAAATAAATAAATAAATAAATATATATATATATATATATTAAATAT
>UCOH01004431.1:0-43463 GCA_900474275.1 Synergus japonicus | reverse complement strand
TATATATATATATATATATATATATGTATTGTATCTGTATCTGCATCTGTAGAGCAGAGAATAGAGAGGATTTTCCACCGGGATGTCCTAGCTGCTACATCTCGAGGCCTCTAGACTCTCCTGGCTCTGGCCTCGTAGCGCCTAACGAGATTAGAACGAGGAGAGATACTCCAGGAAGGGATAATTTAAATGACATAAACTCAGTGCCGAGATTTCCGCTTAGGTGCGAGTATAATAACCGAAGGAGAGATTACCTTCTGTGCAGCTTTCGAGCTCATTACTCGTTAGAGATGTCACAGATAAGGGGACCCCCGAATATTATCAACACCCACGGCACGCTAGAGGTCCGCAATTTCTCCCATGGGAACCTTCCGTCTTTCGCTTGATTTACCTGATTTGAGTAAAACGATCTGTGGAGAGATAATATTGGGATTTGAACGTTTGAGGGTCATCCTTTAAGTAAGAGGGTTGGTTTGTAAGTAATATATTTGAGTGCTTTTTTTGAAGGACCACTTTATTTTCGTATAGGTCAATATGAAGCAATAAATCAGAGGCATTGTAGAGAGAGAATATTATAAAACATATTCAAGTATTATTTAGATTATTCAGTCATTTTGATGAGAAGATTTTAACAATCGAATTTTAACAGCGGATTTCAAGGGATTTCAGAGTTTTAGAAACAATTTCTTATCAATACCTTTACTCTGAGGCCATTCATAAATTATGTAATAGCTTTTATGTCGGAACGGGCGAGGAAGAAAATTTTATGCTCTGTTACACGGAAAGGGAGAAGATATGCTGACATTTTTTTTAAAATCATAAGAATAATCACAAGAAACTTGTCAAAATTGATAATTACTGCGAGAAAACTCGAATTTGTAGACTAGGCTTCAATTTTCGTTTAAATATTAAAAAGTGTGACCCAGCACATCAATCAAAAAAAGACCTATGAAGAGGTCTTGGAACCTGATTTTTTTTATGTTTATCAAGAGAGACATTCACTGTCAAAATTGACAACTATACACTATATTTTCCCGTGTATTATAGTTTATTATTATTTATTTTTTCAATTGTAAAAAACTACATTTTACTTACAATTATTGAGTCAGTGAAGGATATATTTGAAAAAAATATACATAACATAGGTTCAGAATGAAGAGGGGCAACAGATAGGGGAAAAAGTTTTACATAATTTATGGATAGACCCTCTGCAGATTACTTATTTTTGAATCAATTTACAAAAGTTTCGACTTTGAAAATTTTGAAGCTACATATCTAAAAAGCGAGCTCAAAAGTAGTCTTTATTCAGATTTTATCGCTTCCTGAATTTTCGCCACGACCTTCTGTATTCCAAGTTTTACTTTAAAATATCTCGAAGGGTAAGACCAGCATATAGACTTTTAAAATTGAGTCGACAAAGTTTGTAGACTTTAACGTTAAAATTAAGTCGTTGAATTTAAAATATTTCTGAACAGTTGTTGGATAATGAATAATTACAAAAAGTGACGAATCGAATAGAAAAGGACATTAGGTTTCTCATTCAATTTCTCTTTTTATGATTATACAAATCTAAAAAATTTTTTTAAATCAGTTCAGTTATTGCTGTGGAAAATTGTAAATTTTTGTACGCGTTATATTTGTTGACACATATTTTATTGTCAATTGACAAACAGCTTCTAATAAAACAAAGTGAGTCCTGATGATCAGGACTGTAATGAAATATTTGACGAGTGCAAACATAAAAATGAAATGAGTGACGTAAACATGAAATATTAAATTTTCTCAAAAAAAAAAAAAAAAAACTAATTTATAAACACTGATGGAAATTTGAATAATCAATCATTCATGTATATCTTTTGAGTAAATATATATTGAAAATCATACTTTTATCTTAAAATCTATTAAGACAATTTAAAAATTGTATTCCATAAGCTTTGCACCAAACCATGGAAATAAAATCGTTGCGAGTTACTCTGATTAGAATTGAATGGGAACATTTACGAAATCCCGTTGATCTTTGGCTCAAACGTGCAGGAATGGAGTAATTCTTACCCATTAAAAGGATCAGGATTATAAATAGGCCAATAGTTCTTTCGATGAAAAGTTATTTTCAACTTCCATTCTACTTCTTTTACATTTCTTTTCTCCAATATAGATTCTTCTTTTAAATTTAATATGAATTGCTTTCCATTTCTGAAATTTTGCGATTATGAAAAACATTAAAACCCTAGAACACTAAGGATTCTAAATATAGTTTCCTTTTTATTATACTTTTCTTATATCTCCTTTATACAAAGTAAGAATTCTTTCTTGTTAAAAGTTTTAAATAGAAAATTGAATGTGCCTTCGTATCAGGTATTTAATGGTGACGTCAAAGACATCAAAGAATAATTGTATAGTTACATCTTCATTACTGAAAAAATAGGAAACTTTTATTGGGCTTTGATGCAAAGAAAGGACGTCGTAAAAAGAGTCTAATTTAAATGGAAATTTTTCTACATCTTTTACACTTTTCCTCTGCAACATTATTCTAAAATTGTCTTATTGTTGCTCAGATTACGATGAACTTTTTTTCGATTCTGTATTTGTTTGAAGTATAATTATTAAGTTTGAATTTTATTAAACCAATCATATTCTGGTTTTCTAAATATCTAAAATTTGTAAGTACATTCCAAAAAAATTGAAAGGCAATAAATGCTAATTAATGCTAACCAACATTTAAATCATACAATTTAAATGTCAAAAGTTTTAAAGGGTTTTGTATGAAGGTTTTAATTACTCTTTATCAACGAAGGCTCTAACAGTTAATCATATTATTGGCTTGATATTGGAAGCACCCGAACTATATTCAACATTTCCGATTTAATACTTTATAATCTCTTAAAAGTCATAACCTTGTAGATAATACTATACATATAGTTGCCTTAAATTCCATAATTGTTTGCATAGTATTAAAATTTGTATAGTAACCAATATCAATGCTTCTGTTCTTATTATTCTTATTGGGAAATCATATATGTATTATTTAATGGACTAAACTAAATTTAAAATAATACCTTCTCTGATGAGAATGTAAAAAAAGCCGATTAAAATAAAATTGTTAAATATAAATACCGTAAAATCATATTCCATTCAATGTGAGAAACATACGATTATTATAAATAATAATAATAATAATAATAATAATAACAATACAAATAATAATGATAATAAAAATATATAGTATGAGGTGTTCGTCTAAACAAGGACTTAAATTAAGATGTGAGTAACAACAACTAGACTTTTTTTTGTTGTGAAACTTGGGGATTTTCGTCATGGTGGTTTCGTTGCGTTTGTAATACATTCGCGTGGGTGGTAATATGCGCATGAATTGCTGTGTCCAGTGAGCGCACTCTGATGAAAGCACTTATACGATTATACAGCAGCTAAACGGTTGAGAGAACTCTTCAGAAAGCTCATGCATTTTTATGTTGTCAATCATTGTATAATTGTTCGCCTTGTGATAAACCTGAAAGCTCGTTTAAAGGTATTGCCATTTGATGAGGATATGGGAACTGAACGTCGACTAAAGCCCAAGTGGATTTATATGACTTCGAGTGGATTTTCACGAATCCGCAGAAATCGTTTTATTATTATCTCTCGCGCGTCAGACCCTCCGGCAGTTGAGGCAGGGCCTCTGCCAATCTCATGCAGGACCCTCACAAAATTACTATATATGTATGTATATATATGCAAATCGTAACAATTTTATTCTCTCCCCTTTAATTTTCATTTCTAAATCCTACTTTTTTCAAACTTCATTTTTACTGCTTACTTATTTTATTCGAGCTTTTTCTATTAAAGACTCGTCCTATTTAAGAGGATATCACTCTGGAATTTATAATCTACACAGAAAAAACAAGGACTGAAAGTGTTTACAGCTGAAATCAGTTTTAAGGCTGAATTTCAGTCTTAAGTCAGTTTTTAGTCTTGTTTTTAGATTTCTTAGTCTTAAAACAAGACTGAAATCAGTTTTAAGACTGAAATTCAGCCTAAAAACTGATTTCAGCTGTAAACACTTTCAGTTCTTGTTTTTTCTGTGTAAAAATATTCTAAAGAAATGAAGGGTGGCATGTTATAATACAGCATATTGTAGTATGTACTGATTAAGTTTTCATCTTCAGCAGTAAGAGAAAGTTTTTCTGAAAATTTGATCAAGGGAATTGTAGATTTATTCTGATTTATGCTTGCGTTTTTGGTACAAAGAGTATAAATTCAGTTTGAATAAGGGTTTCCAAGTTAGTAGACAATCAGCAGAAGAAAGAAATATTCTCGTCGGATTTGAAAAGTTTTCAGAGTTAGTGCATGAAATCACTGCTTCAATAAGGTGCATAAAGTTGAGAAACTGTAGGTACCAACAAATTCACAGGGGAGCTCTGGAACTGGAGGCGCCAAGTGGTCGCGTATATTTACCACAGCTGTGCCAGTATTTCGGACTTATACTTGCTAAGTCATTGCAAAATATGTATGGGTTTGTACATTTGGCAGTTAAGGATTTTAGTACTACGTACAACTATTATCTACTTTTCATTGGATGTTATAATCCACGTTTACAGAAAAATAACACAAAAATCGATTTTTTCATATGCACCAGCCAAATCCCTTAAAATTGCTTAAAATTCCACAAAATATATCGTTAAATCCTTAAAAATTATTTAAAATCCCATGAAATCTCATTATATGGGAAGAGTATTAGAAAAGTATAAATATTATACTATTACATATGTTGATGAAATTAAAAATGAGTTTATATTCGATCCTGAAAAATATGTTTTCGATGCATTCTAATTTCCTAGCAATTTTCGTTGGATTAACAACGTCAGGGGAAAAATATGATGAAAAATATTTTGATATATGCAACAGTTATATATATATATATGTAGTACGGATAAATTGGAAGTTCTCGCAAAAATATAAATGCACTGGTGATACCAATTTTTTAGAAATGTAGGAAAAACATGTCACTTGGCGAGTTCCGTTAAAATTCATATAGTTATTAGAAAGAGTATACTTCTTCGATATGTCGCCGTGTTATTTTTACTTATAATAAACGTAGCCTCGGGAGATTTTCCCATGAGCTATGTCGCGGAGAGACATTTTCCTGATTAAAAACATCGATCCCACCGGAATTGCAGATATATGTATTTACGGAAGTAAACACACTATAAGCGAATCGTTGCATCGTGAACTCGTCTGTTGATTCTCATTAATTGATGTGATTGCGCTTCTAATTCAATTAATACTGATGGAATATTAAATGGGGATATACAAGTGGAAATATTAATCACATGAGTTTATTTAACCGCAGCATAATTGATTTTATTTGACTAATTATTTCTTTATGAGAAATAAAAAATTGTGATGAAACAAGAAAAAGAAACCCAAGCAGTGAAATATGGGAAATTTATTGTTTGTCTGATATCTCAAGAAACATGAAGCATCTTGTTTACTTCAAAGAAGAAATCTCTCCTGACACTTTTGTCGAAAATTGATGGCCAAGTAGATCTCTTTTGAACTTGGTTAACACCCCATTTTTAAATTGATAACATTTAAATTCTATGGAAGATCTATTTATCTGCTCCGAGCTATGAAAAATTTGCATTTTTATAGTTAAAATGAATTATGAATTATGAATTATCTAAACGTTCTTTTATTTTATCATACCCCCATTTTTATACCCCCTTTTTTTGATTTATGCTTTAGGGTTAGCCATCGGTCATAGAAATTGGCACATAAAAGTTAAGCCTCAAAGGGCAATGGTCCAATTTTCTCCCACGCATTTAGATTCTGTTCAGGGTACGATTTGTGGCGAATGTGTGTACCGGACAATAACATACGTGCAAAGGTAAAGATAAGCCCAGGAAAATACGCGCAGTCACGTATTTTATGAAATATATACACGTTCGTTGGATGTGTATGTACAAAATTTCGATAGCATTAGTACATCGTTGAGAACGATAAAGCGGACACGTTTCTGAGATCGATCGCTTCCGAGAGTCTCCACGATCCGAAGGTCCAGATCTTTTTCTTTTATACTTACCATCCTGTCTCGGGACCTTTCTCTACGAATATGGCACAAGAAGTATTTCAATTCGATACATTTTACCAGTTTCGGAAATAATTCATATCGGCCGATCTTAAATTCTTTTGAAACCTTCCATTGCACACTGAAAAATATTATTGAATCTAAAGGGTCTAATACTCAACACTGCAGTTCCTCGTGAAGAAATTTGAATTAGGATTTGGTAGGGCCCTGTGTCCAGTTTCCCTATAGTTTACCTATTTTTTAAAACAAATACTATTAAATTAACCATCCTTAAAATAAAATAATAATAATAATATTTCATTTTCATCAAATGTCAAGAAATAAATCTCACATTTTCCGAAAGATTGCGACAAAAAAAGACAGATAGAATTTTCACTCCAGCGAATAAAAAGCTAATTTTGAGGGTAGTATGTTCCCTTTTTTCAGATATTGAGTTACTCTTGGCTCATATGCATCGGTGAAAATGGTTTCTCTTTAATCTTTCTAAGGTTGAGTAAATTTTCATCTTAAATTTGTATACTGAATCCATTCGGCTGAACTTTACAAAGAGAATGGAATATTTTGACTTCATATGAAAAAGACATAAAGAATTTACAATTTTTTAAACTTTGTTAGAAATCTAGCCTTTCCTGAAGTGGAAATTACGTAATAACTTGCTGCCTGTATTATTGACAGTATGAAGTTACGAATTACATAAATGTAATTAACTTACAAAAAAAAATTGTGAAAATCCGTTCATGTCGAAGCGTATAATTTGAACTCTTGTTTCAACATAAAAATTTGCACTTTAATCCCTTATAAAAGAGGAACTTTCATGTATTTTCACTCGAATGGAAAATTTCATACCTATCTCTTGATTTTTTGTCTATTTTATTAATTATATTATATATTATATACAAAATTAAAATTCAATCAAAAAAAAAGTTACACTGAATTAATATAAAACCTATATCAATATTTATGTGATTGAAAACAAACAGTGTTTAGGTACTTCAATATTTTTAGAGTATACTTCCACAATATTTTTATCATATATTTTATTGCAATAAAAGTTGATACGTTTTTCCGGATATGGTAATTCATCAGAATTTCAGAAGTGGGGAACGTGCCTGGGAAAATGCATTACGTATACGATGGAAGCAAGTAGAATGAATTCTCTCGGTTAAAAATTTTTCATGCTTTTTCTATCTTTTTCCGATAACGTGGTCGTGATTCTCGGGATATTTCCATTTGTAAAGTAGTCTTTTTATAGTTTCACTAAAAAAAAAGAAAGACAGTAGATTACATCCCACGACACCGGCTGCATTTCTCTTCCGCGGCTGAACGTGCACGTAAGCACGTTCGTTTGACAACGCAGGGGAATCCTTTTTCTTCACGACTTCCGGAAGCGAAAGTTACACAGGCACGTTCGGATGTCGAAGCACTGAAATGTTTATACAGCATAAAAAAAGGGTTAAATTCTCATTATGGTAGGTGCTAGAAACTCTTTTCTGCCGAATACCTTACCTACAGCGAGCAAAACAAGTAAATGGGCCATTTTTTACGAAGCATAATCGAGCATGAAAGCTGGATAAGTGGATCATAAGTTCGCCACCAGAACGTAATAACTTTCTTCAAGTGGAAAGGATATTTTTCCTTGACTTTTTTATTATCCGCTTTATCTTTTTATCTGTATTTTATTTACTGCAAATTATTTTTTTTTCAAGCAGAGAACAATTTATTACAGTTGAAGTGTGATTTTTATTTTATTTCTCTTCAGTTAATATAAAAGTTACCCAGCTGTTATTTAATTCAGTTTATAATGGTGAAATACTAAATTTGTCTCATAAAAACAACAAGGATTTTGCAAAAGTCTGGAATTATTTCCAGTTTGATAATATACCTATAATACGCATTCGAATAACAAAGTAATTATCTAAGATTTTGCAAAAAATTCTTTTGGCTTTGATATCCTGAAGATCAGAGAAACTTTCAATATCAAAATCCGACTTATTAGCGGGTATGAATGTCGAAGTTAAAGTTTTTTCCGTAATTATTAAAAAAAATTGTTATTAATTATTTATAAAGCCACCTTTATTGCATTACAAAGACTGCTTTGTTAATACTTAAAGATTACAAAAGCTTTTCATTGAAATACCCTTTTTCTCTTAAGCTACTTTGAACCAACTTTCACAGCCACTTTACTGTCAGAACAATATCTCAAATAATTGCTTCTCAAAATTGGTTCTTCGAAGTTTCACTCAAGCAACTGGTAAATAATTATCAAAGGAGTATTCAAAGGTTTAAATTCAACAATAGATCTTCTCATTGAATTTAAATTTCGAGATTCATTCATCGATATATACTGTAATGTGTAATAATAATATCAAAGATTATAATGATAATATGATCAGTGATTTCAAATGACTTTAGATATTTCAGTGCAAGTGTACACCTGATTTCACGAGTAGTAATCAATGGTCTTGTCAAATTATCTATAAAAATAAATACAAAAAAAAACATTTACTTCTACAAGTTAAAATAAAACGAGAAAGAAAAGTATGTGCAACTGTTTTCCCCTGCAGTAGAAAAATCTGTTGCCGGAAAGCCGGTGTAAACCCCTATATATACCTTGTGCGGGGCTTTCGCCACCTTCGAGCTGCACAAGATGCGAACAAGGTGATTCAGCAGCCGGCGCGGCGTCGCGAAGCTCTCTCTAGTTGCAATAATTCGATGATCTTTTATCAGGTGTTGCATTTCATCCTGCGGCACGTATATTTGCCTCGCAGAAATGGTACACATGCATCACGAAACAAAGATAATAAATGGAAAATTATATCCAGCACCGAGAAACGGAACAATTCCAGACCTGCGCGGGACGAGCACAGCTTCTATAGTAGGGCGTCCCGACGCTCGCCGTAGCAATGGACTGACACATCAGTACACGCGTCTCGACGCCCGGGAATGCGTCTCTCTTCGAAAGGGAAGTTGCTTCATCTCCCAGTTCCGGTCTCTATCGTTATCTCACGTTTTCATTAATTATTTTCAATTTCTCTCAATCGCAGTGGATACAAGAAGTCATAAGTGATCCTACAAATCACGTGTAATGTCTCGTGCGGATTTTGGCACGCGACTATAATGCTACACTTGCCTCACGAGGTAAATCTCCCATTGTTAAAGTTTCCCCTAATCGAACTTCTCCCGGCAATTTCGCCAAATTTATGAGCACGCGTGTCTGAATGCGAATCTGAATCTAAACATGTGTGCAAGTTGTGCAAATGAAATGGGAAATAGTGCACATTTTGGGCATTTCGCTTTCGAGATAAATGAGTTTACGATGGAGAGAGAGAGAGAGAGTGACTTTTTTACATGATCCTTCGATTGTTCGTCCGAGTTAACGGCCTCGCCGATGAATAATCGCGCACAATTCGGTTACCCGAGTTTTCCGACAGGTAACCGGGCTACAAAGTTGTGCAAAATAATGGATAATAAATATCACACTGGCCAGAGGGAGTATTTTTTATTTTCCAGAATGGCGCAATTTTTTTTATTCAGAATTGTATATTATACGATCCAGGGGGGTACGAATAAAATGTTTGTGTATACGTGTTTGTAGAAGCAATTTGTGATACGGAATTTGAGAGAGGAGTAATATAGACAGTGAGTGACCACCCGCAGCGATTTATCGTTTAGTGCTGTTTTATTTGCAAAAGGATTCCGGAAAATATCAGAAATTGGAAATTAACAGATATTCGCGCTTTATTATCAAAAATTTTGGCTGGTTCATTCATCGAATATTTGAGAATTTACAGTTGCAATATACATTTAGGTTCCAGGTGCTCTTGGCGCTTGTATTTATTTCTCATGTGTGATCTAAATCTTATTTTTTTCAAGTGACTCATTATTTTATTATTTGGAATTTGAGGTATTTTCAATTGATCTCAAGGTATAAATTATAAATGAGGGATGAAAAAATGTTAAATTTTCCAACAGAGTAAACATTTTAAACGTAATTCCACACTAGTAAAAAAAGTTGGCAACCCTGCTGCTATAATTTATGAATGGGTTAAAATTTCACTCGTGTCACCTTAATCCGAGTGCAGATAACGTGATCAATTATTTAAAAATTAAGTTAGATTTAGGTGAAATTAAAACACACTAGCGAGACAATGTCAGACTGTAAAAATTTTACTATTTCTATTTTTCTATTTCTGATTGGTAATTTTTCTACAATTTTTACTATTGCATTTGTGAAATTTTCTTAAATTTTGTACTGATCCTGTGATTTTTTAGATAGTGATCCTTTTTTCTATTATTTCAACTTTAATAAGACAATAAAGTTATCAGCAATTTTGTTTTAATAGAAAAATAAACATATATAAAAAAAATTGATTTACATCAGTGGCTGCAAGATTGACAATCGACAATTGAATAAAATGTCATATATTGACAGAATCAAAGCATGATAATGCATTTTGAATTTCAGAAAGTCCTAAAATCCCATAAATTTTATATGAAGCTGATCAATTTACTGATTCATTTTTTCTCAATTTTTAATTATTTATATTTAATAAAATATGCTGTTATATTCATAATTAAATAAAATCTTTACATATTACGAATCCAATCTAGTATTGTAACCGCATTCGCGATTGTGATTCGGTTCTCTCAGAGTAATTAACCAACAAATTACATATACTAACAAGTATCTAGTTTATGGTAATCTAACTCTGCAAAGCAATTTATAATTTAATTACTTTAAACAAAACTAATTTAAAACAAAGTTTCAAATCAAACTTCAGGAAATGTTCATTGTCAATTATCTAGGGCGTAAAATGATGTTCATGTAATTATTCTTGATTATCTCATTTACATTACAATTTACAAAATACTACTCACGTGATGTATATTGTATATTGTTTACGAATGGTCCGTGATAATCAAGAAGGTCTTAAAAATTATGAAACACATTTAAGACACGCACAGATCTCAGTAACTTCTGTGAAGCTAATTAAAAAGAACATTTTTAACTAGATAAATTAAATTTCAGAGAAAGGTCTTGAATAAATTAGAGTCCTTAGGAGTCTCTTTAAACTCGTGACTTCATTAAAGGTAACGCCAAGGAAGTTGAAACTGTATAATCAATTTACTACTAACCTATTTAGCTTCTAAACGCGATAAGGCGACTCTGAAGTTTTCAGATTGCTGCGTGCAGAATTCCCTATAAGACTTTATGAACTGGGAAGAGACAGTAGTTGAAGTATTTCAATCCAGCTGCTACTTAAAAACTAAAGTTTACACAATCAAACCATTTAAAAGTTGCCTCATCACAGAAAATGCACATTTTAAATAATTTACGGCAGCAGAAACTTTTTGACTTTAATATGCACCGCAAATGGATATTTGGAATTAACTACACAGAAACTTTAATCTCTTTTTATACTTAATTGAAACCATGAATCACTGCAATCTATTATTAATAAAGTGTTTCATTCAAATTGAATATATAGATATATTTGAATAAAGTTATCAATTATATAATCAGCTTTTCCTGTCATATGTACCGATTATAATGGATTATGACTCAGGAATTAAATGAAACTATGTACTAAATTATGAAGAATTTCAATAAATGAGTAAAGTAGAACACTAGATACGTGATTTTAGGTAATCCGGTTTAGGGGATAATTGAATATCATTAACGAGACAATTAAATGTTGATTTTGCCGAAATTTGTAATTAATGACCATGTATGTACAATTTCGCAACACAATCTACACAATTTAAATAATTTATGATACTGTGAGAAGCTTCAGTTAAACAATTAATTCTTACACCTCGGATTTAATCCAATAATAAGTTTTTAAACAAGACTCGCTCGTTGTTGGGAAACGTTAATTGAAATTCATTGTGGAACCCTTTTAAGATTTAAGTTTCAGTTCAATTAGTTCTCAGTTAGAAAAATAATTTGAAATGGGTTTTCAACGAGGAATACAAATGAATTTGAAACATCGACCGCAAGCTCTCACGACTTGAGAAAAGCTCTCATTGGGGTAGAAAAACATCCCTGAAAGTAAATTATTTAAATTGTTCGATATTTTTACTACCTCTGGTTGGAATTTGCGTTAATAATTCTGTCAGACTGTAATTTATGTTAAAATCCTCTGTTTAACAATTCTATAAATCTCTTAAGAGATTTTTAGAGTTGCGCGAAACCTGAAAGAAAAGAATAATTTTGGGAGGACATTTTTATTTTTGATGAAAACACATATTTTTGCAGGTGTCAAAAACTTATAGGAAACTTAAAAAAGGATTCAAGTACTGCATCACAGATTCCGTTCAGGTTTTTCTACAAATTACACATTATCGTAAGCTCAAGCGTATTTCAAATAATTTTTAATTTTGAACTTTTAAATTCGATAGCGCAATGTACAAAAGAAAGAAAAGGTGGAAACTTGAAGCAAGAAATATCGACGGAAACAAACTTCTGCCCGTTTTAATGTAAAAACTTTTCTTTCGTTTGCTGCGAGCATGAATATCAGACAACATATTTAAAATATCTAAACGATTTTACGCCGACAAAGAACATTTAATAATAAAATTCATTCGCTGAATTTTAACCTTCCACAAGAAGAAAATAATAACCGTTTTCATCAAAAGTGGACACGTGTTTTCACATCGAAAATATTTGACATTCGAGTTTGGCAATAAATTTATTAAATGCGTTTTTAATTAAACATATGAATCCTGCTATTGCATGTGAATCTTTAAAATTCACATTTATGCATGATTAATATAATATTAAATTTGATATTGCTTTGAATTTGAATTCAGGAAATATAAAATAATCTCTCAATCATGATAAAACCTATGTTTACAGAGACCCATCGATATATTGTTATTATTATTATTATTATTATTACTCATATCCTGCTGAATGCACATAAATTAAAAACATATGTTCATATATTATACTAAAAATGTAATTTCATTAATTTTCTCTCCTTCTCGATTGATAGTGTGCAATAATAATATGTTACAATCGTTTTTAGGTAATTAAACTTCATGTTTATACTTGAGTAACAAATAAAAATACCAAATACAATACCACAATATGGTTGATTCTAAAATTATATAATGTAATTATTTTGATTTCATGAATCTGATACATTATTTAATGAGCAGTTTACAATTATAATTAATAATAATAATAATAATAAAATAATTATATTATACTATATTTAACTAAAAATATTCTATGTCGTACTTATTATAAAAATATCTATTAACGTTGTTACATATATCTCTATATACTTTTTCAATAGAGAAATTTTTACTCCTAAAAATGCTCAAAGAAGTTTGAAAACAATATAACATCATTCATTAGACGCAAATTTAATAAAAAAGTTCCCCTACAATAAGGAAGTAATCATTTCATCTGTATTTCAATAACTGTTTCAGGATGAGGGTGGCATGGATGTTTTTATGCTGCGTACTTCTCGGAAACTACTTCACCAAAGTTGGTGTAGTCACTGCAAACCAAATAACGCGACACGACTTTTCCTTAGCAACGAATTTTCCAACATCTGATAATAGTGAGCATTTTTTATTCCTTTTTATACTCATTCGCATTTGCGCATTATTCTTAATGTGTCGAGTTTCAATTTGCTTTTTTATTCAGCTGCGATTCCATCTCCCAATATATAAGCTTATGCATCGATAAGTTCTAGGGTGTTATCGCATGTGTACGAATGCGACCGACCATAGATTTACCGTATGAAATTTTCCCGCCCGAATTTATGAAAAAAAAATAACGGTTCAAAGCGATTCCTCGCATCGACGATCTTTTGCATGTCCTGGTTTTCGCTGCGTGGAAAATACTTTTCTGCTGTTTCATATATTGGCACTAAAAAACGATTACGAGAAAATTGAGGAATTTTGAGGCAGATTTTTTTAATGAGATAAAAGTGATATGTGAAATTCAAATATTGGAGAGCTGAAAAATATTTTCAGGAAAGGATATGAAAAAGAGGGAGCGGAAAGTTTATTTTACAGCTTTCAAATCGTTTATGAGATTTTTTTTAATATGAAATTGTGGAAAGAGATAACAAATTGAAGTGTTTCAAAGTGAAAAACGCAATTATAAAATTGAAATCTCTGAAATAGATGATACAACATCATAATGTTGACGATATCTCTGATTAAATATTGGTGAGGAATATATAATACATTATGCAATATATATATATATAGGACAACAATATTTATCTTGGCTTAAGATCGACTTATACCACCACTGTAAGATAAATGCGAAGTTTATTGCTCACATTCTTTCTTCTTATGAAGACAATTTTAAGATTTGTTTTGTAGATATGTTCGAAAACAATCTTTTAGTATAATATATACTAAAATATACGATATTATTGAAGCTGCTATATTTTTTGATAAAGTGTTTAAGTCGTTCAATGAAAATATATTTTAATCCTTTTATGAAGAAGAGTGCTGCTACAATGAGCAATAACTAAATTTATTTTTTATTAAAATGTATCCTTTTATTAAAGATCGTAAAAACTGGTGCGTAAATCCGACTTTTATACTTAATTTGGCGTCAAGATTTATAAGTTTCAGGTCTATAAATTTTTTATTTGTCATAAAGCGTTACAGTTTTCTTTATCGTTATTTTATATAAAATTCAAGCTGTCTATTCAATACATTTTCTGTTTTGGTGTCATTTTGGTGCCTCATATTAACGAGTCAATAATAATATGAAATTGATGCACCTAAATAATTACAACTATGCAAATGTAAATTATGTAATAATCATTAATTTTTGATAGACTAACGTACTTGCATTTGTATACATTGCAATTAAATTTTTTGACTATCTACATTATTAAGTTTGAATATACATTTTTCTCTGTGTGTATAACAATGCTGGTGTTTAATTAATTGCAATACAAATACAGGAAGGAATATTGATTTGCACATAGAATACATGGAAACATATGACAAGTCATGCATACAAAGGAGAACATCACATACTAGGCATACTCATGAACGCTTACTTTATGGTCAATTTCACAATCGACACATCTCTCATTTGCTTTTGCAGTACATACTATAATTCGACCAGCGAATACTCGTAATATTAGTGACATTTGAATTTTGCCTCGGCTAGACTATAATAATCCGTCTACAGGATTGCAAGACCTTCAAACGTGTGAGGGGGCGGGTGCAGAAAGCAAAGTGGTAAACTTGTAAGTGGTAAAATAAAGTTGGTCCTCGTGGCCGTGACAGTTTAATTAATATCTTTCATCTTCAAAGGAGAAAAACTTGGTAAAGTCCCAGGCACTGGCAAACCACTTCAACTTCTGGGTCGCCACTACTCTCCTTCGCCTTTCTTTGCCTCCGGGATATGCCCACTTCTCGTTTTTCACTGATGTTTAATGACTGTTGCCATATACGGTTTACGATTTTGACAAAACTTATTAACACCTTCTATATCCTAGTTGCCTCTTGAGTCTCCCTTTCGATTTCAATTTCCTATATCAGCAGACGAGATGTGTATCCGGTAAACTTTCTTATATAATTCTTGGGTTAGTTTCTGTTCGTCCTTAATTCCCGGGGTTTAGAAAATTTAAGGTGAATTCTCTCGAGGGTAGAAACATACTTTTCCAAGTTTTCAGATATCGAGGAGTTAGAAAGTTGGATGATAGAGTGGCATAACTGGATTTTACTTCTAGGTTCTAGGGCAGTCTCACAAAAATTTATTTTTACTTCAGTGCGTTCAGGTTTTAACTTCATGGTTGCAGAACTTTTGAACTTGGCCAATTTCAGATGAAATGCGCTCTATTATGGAGAGACTTTTCTTTGGAATTTTTTCAAATACTGTAACAAATTAAATAATTGTATATATTTCATATCAAAATGTAGTACAAGATAATATAAGTTGTTTAAACAGGATCATCAGTGTGCAAAAATTTCTCGTACGAGAAAGAGAATGTAATTCACATTCTTTGCATTCACGTCTTAACGGGGAAGGTTTCAAGGAACGACGTTGAAAAATGCACCATATTATTTCCTGAATGTCCAATTGATTTCCGATACACGAGTATCGAAAGAATGCTGAAACATAATTTTTAACATTATCAAAGAAACATATTTATATGTTACTACTATTGAAAGAATGATTAATAATAATTATAATTGTTCATTTAGATTTTCTGAAATATCAAGTGACAAGTGTCTTAACGCGATGCAAATATTAGTTGTAGGATTACCACCAAGCAAAACGTATCTTAAAGTTTTAAAGAGAATCTTATGTAAATTTATCTCAAGTTTTGATAGAAATGTTTGATTTAAAAGGAGATTAAACCTCATGGATCGTGTTTCTCAAAACCCACCTCAAAAGTTTCAGCATGAATCTTATATGCGATTCTTCCAAACTATTGAAGGCTCATTTGTCACAGTCCATCTCAATTTCAATCTTTTTTTTCCTTTTTTCGCGTTAAAGAAATTTTTGCGACAGAATATAATATGACGAATACAATCTGTTTCTTATGTATAAAATTATCAAATATTCTTCTATCAGAAAATATTATTAGAATATAATATCAATAAATCTTCAAAATAGGCGAAATAGCTGAACAAATTAAAAAAAAAGGCGAATAGGTGACGACATGCGATGACTGCATGCAGGTATATATTTCAAACATATGTAGAGAGGGTGAATGAAACTATACTATAATAAGCGTGCAGACGATTACTGAATACATAATTATATTACATGCAAAATCAGGCGTACTTCTATTATACGTAATACTGCTTTCTGAAATTAGTATGCAGTGCCAACGAGGAAAATATTATCATTGCGAAGGGGATGCGGTTTTGCTGCTGTTTTTGTTCATAATAAAAAAATGTACACACTTTCACTTTTACTATGTCTATATATATATATATATATGGTAAAAATTAATCTAATTAATAAATATTTGTTTAAACAATTTATTTGTTCAAAAAAGTAATTCAACTACGTAATAATCATAATAAAACTTTTACACGATTTTAACACCCCATTAATATTAATTAATTAACCCAAGACAGACACACCTCATGAGAATTACGTAACAGTTACATGGGGTGTGTCACATCACAATTGATTTATAACACTGCAGAATTTTGCAGAATTTTTAGGGGTAAAAAGAATATACTATATATTTTAAACCCTCTTCAATCAATTTATGCCAAAAATTGAGTACAAGTATTTTGTTAATTAATATTAAATAAAGGAAAATCTCGAAGAACTTTTTGATAAAAAAGCAGTCATAAGATAATCTTAGAAAGTAAAATTTATTTGTCGAGGAAATTGCGCTAATCATATATAATGCATATTTACGTAGAATAATTTCTGAATGAAAATGCTTGAAGCTAAAACAACTATGAATTTTCTCGGTCTTGAAACAGCGCTTTTGTGACTGATATCGTGCTTGTATTCCAGCATTTAGATCGCTTTTCCACAACAAAGGCAATCCGTCCAGTTGCGGTTTTAGCCTGCAGCCGTTTAAGTGAATAGCTGATATTAATATTTTATAAGTTTTAAGATATTAAATTCCGTTATAGAATAAAGGTTTATCATATTTTCCTTTATCATCATTGTAATGATAGTTTTTCTTTTATAAATTGTTGATTCTTGATTCTTTCGGAAAAGTTTAATCGAAAAGGTTTTTTCTTACCAGTATTAGATACATAATGGATTAGACTTGAATTATTCTTCAATTAAAATATTTTTCACAATTAAAAAAATCTTTTTATATTTTAGAATTACTTGAAAATCTTACAAGATTTTGAATTCTTTTGAAAACGTTTGAAATTTATAAATGATACTGAAAGTCGGAACTGAAAAGTGAGCTCATTAATTTGAATATATATGAAATTAATTAATTAATTATTTCGTTAATCTTATTGACAAATCTAAAGTAAAAATTAAAGGCGTGAAAGTTTATTATCCCTCAGTCAAAAAGTATTGTCTAATTATAAAAGAATTAAATAAAATTAAATATCGAGAAACCTTGGGAATTTAATCAGGTGATGCGTTAGCACGGCTATGGTGATTCGTTGCTGTGAATATAGAAACGGCGCTGTGAATAATTACTGCGTTATTCCACCGGAAACCAGATTGCTTGTATGTATAAAACATTTTGAATAAACTGTGAAAAATACTACGATTTTTATGAGCTATGCATAAAAATGAGGCTAAAAACGATGCATATCAATTTTTGTCGATAGGTTTTTGATTGTCAATATTCCAAAAAATCACTTTGAACTACAAATGATCTGGCGCGTGTTAATTTGAATTTGGAAAACAAATAAGAATTGTTCTTTGAGTGTTTGAATACATTTTTCATTAAAAATTATAATATATTATAATATAGTATTAGGAAAAGTATTTTTTAAAAAAGTAATTTAATTATAACAAACACATTTCAGTTTAATTACACTGTAACAATTTCCCGCAGGCAAAAATACAATTTCCAACGAATTGGTAGTAAAATCATTCCTGTACATTTTTTTACTGCTCTGATGTAATATTCATAAAAAAGTGTTTCTTTCCTGCAGTCATCTTCGCACAAAACTCAGAAAGTATATCTTCCGAGGAACACGAGTTTCATTTTGATAGACTGTTTCAGCTGAATGGTCGACTGAACGTGAGTAGACGTGAACACTTGAAACTTTTTCTTGATCAAAACTTTTGATCACCGTTTGTGTATTAACTCGTATAGTCCTGTTCTTTAATATCTTGTAAGGCCAAGCCTAACAACTATCAAAGTTTGTTCTAGTTTTCTTTTCAAATATTTCTCAAGAGCTATATTCTTTAATATTATATTAAATAAAGAAAAACTATACTATTTTTGATTAAAAATTCAAAACATTGGAACTTCAGAGTGTAATAAAGGAAAAATATGATGTTTCAAATAAATAGAAAACATGATAAGAGCTTATATATGGTAGTAAAAATATACCTATGGAAACTTCCAAGGGTATTTTTTTGTCAGCCCTAGGTATTATCCTATTGGACTGAAACTTGGTAGGCATCTTTATCTTACATTATCTTACGAAACTGGAGGGTGTAAGCAATGAAAATAAAATTTTTGAAGTCGAGATTCTACGTAAAAGGGCGACATATAGAGTGTACGAGAAAGACATAAAGAGTGTAAGAGCTAAATAAATCAAGATATATTTTTTGTTACCCTATGATTGATAGTGATCATGAAAAAATGAGAGGTTGACAGCATCTGTTGGAATGGGCCTCTAGTCTATATAATATATATATATATATATATATATATATATAGAATTACGAAGGGGTGTTTTTCGGTAAAGAAAATTGTATGGATCTTCTAGAAGGGTTTCAGTAATGTCTCACAGTTCATTTGATATATATATATATATAAAGGTAAAAAAATTGAAAATTTCCGAGTCTTTCCCCTCCAGAAATATCTACTCTTAAATTTATATTATTTTTCATAGTCTTTTTCCATTTCTTGTTTCACAACTGGATATACATGTATTTATGAGAGAGAGAGAGAGATGCAGAAAAGCGAGGGGATAAACATAATTATGACATAATTTGAATGACAACTATTATGACATAATTTCGTTTGCTATTAGGGCTTTCAAGTAGTGTAAGTCGTTTAAAGTCAGCCAAAGGGATATCAAGTAGTACAAATCAACTTACGTCAGCCAATGCTTCAAATATTATCAGACTAGTTTTATTATTATATTATTATATTATATATTAAATATCTATCTATCTCGTAAATATTCTTCTTTCATTTTCTAATATATACTAATGAATTAAAATATTCTCTTTAAATATTCAATTTATTTCAATTCGAAAACATTAATCATGTGAAAATGGTCCACAGATAATATCCAACGAGGGATAGAAATAATAGAATCTCAATCTAATTATCACGAACTCGTTGTAAACGAAAACGACTCAAATAATTATGTATATCACGTATTTTGTGAATAGCCTCAAACGCGAGTTCACTCTGCGTGAATCTTACTAATTTCCTAAATCGATTTGAACCCAGAGAGGGTGTGCCATTAATTAAAGTTTGGATTTGCTCATTGGCGGGCGAAATGGAATTATTGGCCGATCTATTCCCCGCGAAAAGAAGAAAGACGACTTGGACGAAGTAGGGAAGCTGGATATATTCGGAGGGTTCGAGTGTGAGAAGAGAGACGGATTTGGCTGGTAGTGGTACTGTGGGAGCAAGGAGTTAGAGGGGTTGAAGGGGTTTAGAGTGAGGTGATAGAGGGTGGATGTTGGGTGGATGTTGGAGAGAGGGTTGGAGGAATAACAGCTTGCGACTTAGCCAAAGGCGAGATATATCTGCGTCGACACGGAGAAAAGTTTTCGGGTGCGACGCGTACTTGGAGCGGCGCGGATTCGGCTTGCGGAACTGCATTTCGAGATTGGGGGTGGCAAGAGGGCGGGAAAATTTAAAGTCGCAAATTCTACTGGTTTATCACCCGACGACTCTTAATCTTTTGGGGTGGTGCGCATTTCGATATAATCCTCTTACGCGCCACGGCACAGCGGCCAGCATATATTTCGATGCTTCATACACACACGGGATCGGGATACGAGGTAATTACAATTGGTACGCCGCAAGCGTTACACAGATGTACATGACAGTGCACATTTGTGGACTAGTCAACGTTGAAAGTGTGTGAAATTAACGTCCAAGCGTCATATGGAATTGTATGGAATTTCATGCCATATCGCGCAATTTGACTATATACACGCTTGTTGTTGCTAAAATACCTTTGGCGATAGCAATACACACACTGATTGTGATGGCCAACTCGAATCTGACAATGCTCTGAGTAATTCCGCCCAGGAGGCTCAATTATTTCAAAATCAGAAATCGTAAGCTCTCAATTGAAAGTATGTATGTACATTGTACAATGTACATGCATATATTATAGAGGAGATTTTTGAATTTGCATTTTGATAATATAATAATGTACAGCAGACATTTTCACGAAAGTAAACTGATGGCATTTTATTATTCAATGGAACTACCTCATTCAAAAAAATACATATAGTTGATACCCTAGCTCTTTTAGAGTAGACGACTCTTTTACTCTTGAAGCATTATAATATTTCTCTGTCCGTGAAAAGTACGTATCATTAAAAAAATCTCCTGCATTTGAATAACTAATTGCCCATTCATGTAGGTATTTATTATTTTAAGCTCGAAATAAATTCCAATTTAATTGACATTAACTCTCAAAAGCTAAAAAAAAACTTGAATTTTTCTTTTACTTGCTGCACTTATAATTAGAGAGAATCAGGTACAGATAAAGCTTTCAATTACGAATCTAACATTTCAATTTACTTTATAGATTTTTAATCAGCGATTTTTAATAACTACCATATGTTTTTTATAACTCTATATACGTATATGCGATTTTCAGAGATTCCTAATTTAATATTGATATATTAAGTTCACATTTGCAGTAATAACAGTTTATAACTCAAAACAAAGTGAACAGTTTTTATAACGTTCTGTGTAATTTATAAAACTGAAAACTACCGCATTCGGAAACATTTTAAATGTTTTGTGTGGAAACAAACATTTCCAAGTCAAAAGAAGGATAATTTCCTCTCATGTGAGGCTCACGAAGAATTTTCACTGAGTGTTTATTTCTCTTAGGTTTTCATTACCTTGTAAAACTTCGTAAATGCAAATTTAGAATCATGTGGACACCGCTAAAAGGGATGGATCGCAGAGGAATTACGAATCTGCTAGCATATTACGAACTCATGTTTATTTTGTTGCGGTTGACTCGGCAGACGCAAACGTTTTGGAATGAAAGTACGCTCCTCAAAATTAGATATTCCATCTCACTGAGTGAATCGTAAGTTGATTTAAATGAAATTTCAGTATAATGTATATATATTCAAAGTGACGTTAGTTTTAGTTCATTCGGTAAACCATAAATTTCTTTCTTTTGATACATCAAGTCAATATACATATATTTTTAGTCAATTGCATATATATATATTTTGATACATCAAGTTCACTACTGTATTTACTTCAGCAAAAATAATGTCGAACCTTATTTCAATATTTATTCACATCTTTGTGGTAGTAAAAGCTTAAACTTGCTCTGTACATTTATTACATACAATATGCTTCTAATTTTTATGAGCCTATACTTCATGGCGTGTAATAATAGCCAGTTAGGATGAGGAAAATTACTTTATGATGTACCTATTGCTCCGCACTACATTCTCTTGCTAAGGTAATATTTCATAACCATAATTAACAATTTAACTACCTTGTCGAATAATATTGAATTAACTTTAGGACACTCTGTATAAATTTAGGTACATATATGTATTTAAACAAAAACACCTTTGAAAAGGAGCTATGCGTAGGATATAATAGAAAAGGATTATAGCAATAATAGAATAATATGGCTAATTATATTTGATATAGTTTTAAGTTCTAATTCAACTTCTGACTAAGCTGAAAGTCCAGAATGTATTTGAACCAAAGTCATTTGAATGGAAACTAAAATAAGCTTTCCCAACCCGCAACTAGATACCAATAATGGTTTGTTTAGTTCAACCAACGGCATCTCCTCTGAGTGCAGCGTTGTTGAACTTCAACCGGATGTTCTCCGTGGGACAGGAAGTCTAAAACTAAGTTCAAGTACACCACAGCACACAATATTGCGTTAGCAGTGATGTTGCTAATAATTGCAATAACGTTCAAAGTTTCACGGGAGCTCCACAGTCTTGTGGATCTTATATTACATTCAGTTCTTCAATTTAAGAGCACGTGTCAGCTCCTCTCTTTACTTCAGATTTGCTTCAAGAAACAGAGTTGCAAGTAAAAATCTTTTCAAGCTGCATAATACCATCGTAACTATGTAAATGAGAAGGCAGTACACAGGACCATAAAGACAGAATCGGCCATTCGTATGCTAAGTTAACCTGCACTCCTATTCATCTAACTTTGATAACGATTCGTCTTTCTTAACCCCAAGGCATGATTTCAACCTTGGTAAATGATTTAGAATCCTCATTTTGTCTTCTCTTAGTCCAATTGTCTGTGTTACACCTTGTTCTTGAATAATAAAGAAGGGGACATCAATTATAATTATTTTACACTAGCAATATTATACGCAATATTATTATTCTTGCACAGTACATTGCAATTACAAAAAAGATACAAAATTACATCAGAGAATGTATTAGATTTGTGTAAAAAAAACTGTTTTCTTATGAAATAAACAAAATTTTGTAATTCACGTCGTGAAGAATATTTAACATCGAGTGTGACGACCGAAAAAAATTTCCGCGCCAAGTGGGCAGATTTTTTTTCTATCGCTTTTTTAATCTAACAGGGGTTGAAAGAAGTAGGAATATTGTTTCTCGAAAACCCTCTTTTATTTACATATATTTGATTGCGTTTATCCCTCGTAGTCACGAGTTTACAACTGCGTCACGATCAAGGTGGATTTAATTCTTGCACAGTACATTGCACAAAACGAAAGATAAACGTGTGTCGAATAAAATCCTTCAGTACGCGAAACCGGGGTTGATAGTTCTTTTTTAGTTCCTTCTGTAGATACGTGTCCGACGACACCCAAGAAATCCTGAGTAGCAAAGTGTGTACATATACCAAGTTCGAGTGCACTTACCCTTATACATATGTATAAATATACGGAAGGTACATATGTATACAAATATACATGTACATATATATATACATACACTTTAAAAGAAATTCGAGCTGAGTCGTCTGTGAAATTCGAAAGAAAGAAAAACTTTACTGATTCCGGGTGCCCGAAAGAGAAAGATGCTCACAGAAAGATCTCAGGGGGCTCAGCCCGTGCGTATACAAGGATTTCTGCAAAACATGTTTTCATGTAACCGCATAAAACGATTGTAAACTTTTAATGTATTCAGTTCCATTTATTTCTTTTATTTTTAGACATATATTTTTAGAAAATGCCAATTTTATGAGAAAAAAATTCTCGGTGATTGAAATATTTAAATTCCAGCTCTGGAATTGCTTTCATATTGCTTTGCTAATTGAAGGGTGGCATGTCATAAAGGATTAAGCCATATTTTTTTGAAAATAATATTATTAGCTAGAAAATCCTTAATAATTCAAATACAAATACACCAAAGGATTTGTTTATACCTCGTTTTTTAGAAATCCCATGAAAAACGAAATTCCACAAGGGAATAATCCACAACCAAACAAACTTTTTTCTGAGGGTAAAGGGTTTCTGTTGCCCCAAAAAAATAATCGTCTGACTCTCAGGCTACTCATTTTTTCAGTGATAGTTAAATGCAGCAAAGAAGGCTATAGAAAGAAACCGCATGCAGACAGTCTTATACAAAATCAAAAAAAAAAAGAAACCTCAAATAGATATCAAAGCGTTGCACCTCATTCTCATCTAGTTTCTAGAATAAATTAATGAATTAGGATTTAATGTATCGCTTTCCTCTTACGATAATGATTTAATCTTACCCTAGAATCTCTCTCAGAGCTTAAAAACTAAAAAAAACTAAGCCATCTCGAAAAGCGTCAATTTATTGCTAAAAATAGGTGTGATTTTTCTCACAGGGTTTCTGTCCCCTTTGGCATCAAAATGACTGACGTGCAAAAGACATAAAAAATTGGGGCACAGTCTCAGCTGCAGACTCTTTGACGTTATCCTCATTTTTTTATGTGACTGTTGAGGGATAGAGATATGTGAAAATAAGTGGAGGGGCGTGGGGGGACGAGTAGAAGAGACAAGTGTAGAAAAAACCGAATACGTAAGAATGCAGCTGTGCGGTTGGTGGTTTTCGAAGATACGTCAAAACTACTTATGCGCTGATATATCCTGGAGCATGTGCGAGAAGAGAGGTCCCACTGGCTGCAGTGTGGGGATTATGATAAGATATTCACTGCCAGAAACAGGAAGAGAGCGGAATTTTCAGCTTCCCCGTATCCAGAATGTAATATAAAGGAAACGCCGAAGAAAATAGCTTGATCTTGAGTTGAGGATGGTAGAAAGGGGTGCAAGGCATACAAGGGGTGAAAGAGGAATGGGAGAGGAGTGATGTGATAGAGGGAGAGATATATGTAGATAGTGAAGGAGCAAGAGAAATAAACGGAGTCGAGATGAAGTAAAAGAGGAAGGAAAACTGGATAGAAAAGAGAAGAGAAGGAAAAAGCATCTCGACGACCATCCTCGTAATACGAAGGATGCACGCCTACCGATACCCATAGTATGGCGCTTTTATTTTATGGCCAAATTATTCCTCTGAGAAGTAATTCCATCTTCGCGAAATGGTATGTGTTTATATTATATATTATATCATATATGTACATTGTACACATAGCCACGCGATTGCACTGTAAAGTACAAGAGAGAACTTCTTCAAAATAAGATATATTGTGAAATGAGATTCCAGGGCTATTTTACGTAAATTTCATCAGAATTATATGTAAATATTTTGGAACGAAAATTTTCATTGAAATTTCATTGGATTTTTTAATGAAGAGTGAGTGCTCTCAGATCGAGCTTGAAATTTACCCCCTCCAAATCTACTGTTTTATCGAAAAAAAAGTCATTTTAGAGTTTTAATTAAACATAATGTGGGAACATTTTCTTATTATTTATTTTATTTTTTTGTCTTAAATAAATAATTTTGATTAATTGAAGAGCTTTGATGTATTTTCAGTCAATAATAAAGTTCCTCCATCCGCCTCTTTATGTCCATAAGTAATTTAAAAAACTTTACTTTAAAAAGTTAGAAGGCTTTCTTAAGAAACTCTTGAAATTAATTTTATGAATAAAAATGATAAAATGAAGTTTTTCAATCTATTAGGGGAAATTCATTATTATATTGAAGACAGATATTTAAAAAATTAATTCGGTGTAAATTATCTTTATGTCATTTTTTCTTACAGACTAATTAACTTTCTCGAATTTCTGTAAATTTTTTTTTTAAGCTGCTTCATTTTCACTAAAAAGCAGATTTTGGGAATTATTCAGATCGAAAACCGCTTTACAAATTTTATTAGGAGACTCGTTACTGTACTTTCATTGGGAATTCTGTTTAATCCAACTAGAGGAAGTGTTTTTTGCGTCCCATTCAATGGAAACGGAGATTTTTTTATCAAACAGAATTTTCAAGGAAAATACAATTTATATTTAGAAACTTTAAATTCCGTAAAATATTCAATTTAGGGTAGTTGGTAATAATATACTGAATCATTTAATATTATATATCGATCGATAATTATAGAGTTTTTATTAATTACTAATTAACAATTTAATAATTCAGTGAATTAATATTACCCAAGCAAACTTTATTTGATATAAAAACTTGTGTATATTAGAAATTAAAAATTGATGTAGATCACTTTCTATCAAATATGGGATAATAGTTTAAATATCCTGAGTATCGAGCTCGTGGGTTCATTCAATTAATCACTGCCATCGTGAAGTGGCGTTTTCCTTTTGCTCAACTTTATAACTATCGATTCGACTTATACCTTATCGGAACGCCGTTTCCTATTTAGTTGACATGCAGCAGCACAATCCTTTGAAATTTCCTCGCGGTATTCCGCATAAAGTTTTTCTTCGATTGTCTTCAGATTTATGAAAATTACAAACTTTGTCACTCCAACTTTTACTGTTCTAAAAATTTTTCTCTAAAATTGAAAATGATTTCAAATATTATTGGTATTGATTGAACCATTTAAATATATAAAAATTCATCTCGAAATTCTTTTCCATTCAATAATGCTGCGTGACATTTCATAAAAGTTCTAAAGCACATTTTTCGAAAAAATAAAACCAGTCTGATTCTAACAGCTCAAATAAAATACAAAATTTATTCTAAAAGTGTGAAATAACGTTTCCAGAGTACGTGTCAAAAAAGATTCTTTAGAAAATTTTGTGTGAAGGTTTTTTAAACATGAAATATTATTATTTTAATGTTTTATTATCTCTACCTGTTACATTTATTTCATGGAAAACTGAAGTAAGATGTATTATTATTATTATTACTAATTAACAATTTAATAATTGATATAATAGATAGATGTATTATTATTGTTATTATGATTGCAAGAAACTGCAAACATGAAAAGATTATAAATAAAATAAATAATAAAAACAAGCGTTTGTCAAAAATTTGTTTGGAAAACGGAAAAGTAAAGAACTAAGTGTGTTATCTGCATTTAACAGAATCGCGTTTTAGATAAAATCATGACAAATTTCCCCAAAGGCTGGGAACATGCGTCTAAAATGGTTATATATATTAAGGATACCACAATGCTTTGGTTAAATAGCAGTGCAGGAAGTAACTCTAATAATGTTGAGATGAAAAAGGATTTTTTTCTAACTTATTTTTAGTGAGCAACGACTAACAAGCGACAGAGCTAGATTCAAGGAATGACAACTGGAGCGAGCAAGTACGTAATTGTCAGGATATGCTCAGAGCACATTTAATATGGAACAACCTTAGCGAGTCAAAGGCTTGTCAGAATGTCTTTTGTGGTTTATAACTGTCTCGTATCAAATGTTACGAATTTTAGACAGAATTTGTAGGGCAACTAGTGTACACCTCTTATTTAGTTTCAAAGTTATAGTTAATCCCAGCTAATAGTGCTAATTATAAATCAATCAGGTGAATGTTTAATATCATAATATTAAGTGTCTCAAGATTTTAATTGTTTCAGTTTTACACAAGGATATTGGTACCAATAGTCAGAATTTTGTGATACATGTGAGATACATACTTTTTTCATTCCTTTTATGCTCACGTGCAGTATTATGTACGATAATTATTTGCGGATTATACTCATTAAGAAGATCTTGTTTGTCGAGCGCCACTTGTGCACGACACATCCTTTAAAGTCCCATTACCTATTCGACGTAACAAAGCGGTCGGGAAGGGTAAAGGTTTATACACAAAATCAAGCACTTTTGATCTCAACTTCTTAACGTCGCAACATATATCAAGCACTTTGAAAGTAGAGAACATTTTAAAAGTTATAATAAGGCTATTACACATCAAACGAATTCGCAATATTTTCGACTTCACTAGACAATGCAGCCTTCAAATTTCAGAAAGTAAAGTTACAAAACGTTATTAATCTCTCATAAAAAATAAGGAAAGTAATTTAAATTGGAATTTCGATGCACAAAATATTTTTATAATCTTATATAAAATCGACTATCGATTCAAATTTCTTTATGTATATATAATAAGTAATATGTGGGATAAATGAAAAAACAACAAAAATATATAAGTATAGGAAATTGAATGGAACTTATTAAATTAATATCAACTTCAAATATGGATTATTGAATTTAAAATCAAACTAAATACTTATTTCCGGGCAGACAAATCTGTGATAATGAATAAAATGATAAAATAAAACTTGTAATTAATTAAATGCTTATAATTTTTGTTGCAGATCTACCAAGTTTTGTAGACTCTATTGGAAACGTTACAGCAGCCAGTGGCAAAAAAGCTGTTCTATCGTGCACAATTAGAAAATTAGGACATTATAAGGTAAGAATTTTCACTATACGGTAAATTTTATAATATATATTTTTATACTATATTTTCCCATCATGATAATGATCATTATTTCTGACAAATCGCTGATATTTTACGAAACAGGATGATATTAAACTTTAATAAATGCTAATTAGGTTATAAAGTACTTAAATGGCCATTACAATTGTTTATTTCGGGTTTACCAATGAGCTTATATCTTCTGTAGGGAGATTAAATAAATCGCAATCATTTTAATAGTTAGAAATTAAGTACGCAATTAAATTGCATTTTATAACAAATGAAGAGGTTTGCTTTCGAAATATATGAAATGGACATTTTACTAATTTGAATGGTTTCCACTTTTCTGGTATAACTGAAATATATATTTGAATATAATTAGGCATTTATAGGGCAACGATATAGTAGTAATATGTATCTCAATAATACCAATCTTATATTGGTATTTACACTTTAAAATAATGTAATAAAACTGAGATTATAATGTTAATAATGAAACAGGGGATTAAAGAGTTTTAATTATGAAAAAAGAGTTTATTTATGAAAATATAAAATAAGGTTTCTAGATGATTATTAGATCCTTCTGAAGCTTTTACTACCATTTTATTCATTTTCTGAAATTAAGAACACGTATGTCTTTACTGACAGGTGCGTTATAAGCTCTTAAATCTTAAAAATTTGTTTTAACTTTTGTTAAATTTTGTATCCAGAAAACAATTTAAACTAGTCAATAAATAAAACATAATAGAAACTGTTGGTCCAAAATAACTAATAGTTTTCAACCTCCAGATATACCAACTCGGTGATTGCACTGATTTATTACTATTTCCAGTCCGCCCTTAATCTGTCGGATAAAACTGCAAATTAAACAAACAGTTGGCGAATAAATTGAGACGAACTTTTCCCCTGAGGACAGATTGAAACGCAAAATCTCGAGGAATTTAGCTAATTGGAACTTTTATCTGAAATTCGCAAATTCCATAATTATCATATTATTATCCAATTAAATAATTAATTATTCAATTTACTTTAAAAAACTCTGAACAACAATTTCATTACTAAATTGGAATCCATGAATAAATTCATGGTATAAATGTATTAACATTTTTTTGTAAAACGGTTGGTTATTCCAAAAGAAGATGAAAAATAGAAAATATGTAATCCGCATTCAAAACCAAAATTTTTATTCTGTAAAAAGAATTTTTTCTATCCGAAACTTTGTCCAGAGAAATTTTTATTTTAAATGCAACGAAATGCTAGAAAAATATTACTTGACGATATAAACCAGTTTTGGTTGTAAGAAGTGAAGGTTTAAAAATGTAAAATAGCCCTTTTGTGTGAGAACGTGGGCATTTTTCACTAAACCTGACAAAAGAAAATGGCCTTTGTCGGAACTGTAATCTTGAGTAAAGAGAAGATTAATTGCCAGACTGAAAGTCGTCAGAGAAGCGTTTTGATATTTCGTTAACGGATGAATCAAGACCGTGGGTGTCGCACCATAAATTGCTTCTAAAAGAGCCTAAAACTGTTGATTTATAAAAGCATGCCTTAAAGGTCTTAATGACCTTGTATAAATAATCACTGTTATCACTGTTACCATTATCCTTCTTTTGCTTAGAAGCATTTTCATACCTTTAAAGCACTTTACTCTAGCTAAAAAGAGGGCTAAAATTTTCCAAATATATACATTTAGATTACCTGATGTTTTATAAACATTTAAGTGCTTCCGGTATTAGAAAAACTTACTTCATTTATAAAAATTAGAAAAGGTGACTAATTATCTTCGTATTGGAGTCAATTTTCTATGGAAAATAACTTTTATCTTCCTAAAGACCACTTTTTCATATCTCTCCAGGCTTCTAAAAGTTCATTTTCATCCTATTAATAACAAACTTTAATAGGACAATTATTTTTATTTGATTTTTGACAAATTCTTATTGAAGTTCGATATATATGGTATATATTATTCATAGATGACAAATTTTGATGAATGAAAATTTTGAAATGCAATATCATTAGATTTTGTGTATCATAAATTAAAAAACGCACTAAAAGCTCACTATAAGTAATCTGTTTAATTACCAAAATAATATTCACTAATCTTACATATTTTTATTTTTATTTTTATTTTTATTTATAGAGTATGGAATTTACTTTTATATTTTCGCGTTTATAAGCGTTGTAAACGGCAGTTACAGGGATAAAAAATCGCGGTTTTCAGGAGTCTTAACTGAAGTCTGAAATATCCTTCAGAAATGAGCTGCTCGTCAAAAAATTTTTCTGCTGAGAGCAGCAATTAAAACGGTTTCTCGCGAGGCGTTATAAACGGTAACAAAACGATTCACCTAGCCCCGGCAAATCCACGATTACCACCCGCTACGTTAATAACAGTTGCCGATAAGCCAATTAGTTCGTGACATGTGCTGATATTCGTTCTCGCCTGTGCATGGTACTGGCATGTATAAATGTATACAAATAAATAAATTCGCAGGATATTGCTTGGGGTTTCCACGATTTTTAATCGAGGTAAAACCCAGAGCTACGCTGTCGTATTGGTAGAACGATTCCACTCGGTGCTTGCTGTACCATATTCTGAAATTCTGATTACTAATTACGACATATATGTAAGTACAATATTCAATAAAAAAAAAATGAAACCTGTTTCTCTTTTCCAACTGCTATTTGATTGATCTATATTTGATTGCATCATATTTTACAAAAAGTCTGTCTACCTGATTTATAGATTGCATACTTTTCAACAATTTATACTACTGTACAATGTAAAAAGAACGTAATATTTTTACCGAAAATGAGTTATTAATATCAATGGATTCGTACAGAATCAGAATTGTGAGTTCACCTGTTTTTCGATGATCATTTAAGTCCTCTTAAATTTAGATTTTAATAAAAAGTTATGTGGCATTTTTATTTTACATATGTCCATCTAT
Organism: Synergus japonicus; assembly: GCA_900474275.1. Lineage (NCBI taxonomy): Eukaryota > Metazoa > Arthropoda > Insecta > Hymenoptera > Cynipidae > Synergus > Synergus japonicus. Next base: position 11,830 of record UCOH01004431.1, on the reverse strand, counting down.
AATTTATTCCATAAACAGATTATTATTTTTAATCAAACATAATTTTACTTACAACGATATGAGGCATAACTAAAAAGAAACATAAAGGATTTTACGTATTTTTTTGCTTTGGAAAGTAACCGAACATGCTCGGTGTTTACAAACTAAATTCTAAAAATATCGTTTACTCTTAAGTATGTTTTTATCTTGGAAATTACCTTGAGCAATGATCCAAAATAAAAAAAGAAAAATGACGTAAGGGACATTATCTGCACGTAGTGTCCCTAATATAACGCAACTTTGTGTTCTTTATCTCATATTTGCTACTATTAAAAGCACTTAAGTCCGATTTTTGTTATCATTATTTTAATTTAATTACTTTAATTTCATTTATTTCATTATTTTATCATTTATTATTATCACGATAATAAAGAATACGATTTTGTTCTCAGTTTTATATCTGTGTACAATTGCATATCTCGCTGATCCCAGATTTATAATGTATTCATATCAACTTGGTATTTGCAATAGGAAAGTAAGAATTTGTTCATCGAGTCGTTATAAAATTGATCCAGCTGGTTTTTTCTGCATCGCTTAAAACATACATGCGAGAGAATGGATCGAGAGGAAACTGAGTAAAGATTGAAACTTCAATTTAAAGTATAACCGAGTGTACTTTAAAGTTCATTTTCTCCCATGATAGATAAAATGTTCAGGTATAAAAGACTTTATCAATATTTTGCACAATATCGATTTCATATATTCGAGCAGTGAAGTATTCAAATAATCTACTCGTAGACTAAACACATATTTAAACGAAAAATCTGCTTGAAAAAGACAACCGTTCTGACTTGAATTTGTAATAATTTTTTTTATATTTGATAAGATTATTAAATTTTTAAAGCTTGGACTGCGGATTTTAAAATGTTCATTTAAATAGACTTGAATCTTAAAATAGACGTTTAAAAACCTTCAATTGGATGGCAGTAACAACAATAAAGAACTAAAGGACAACAAGTGTGGTTAAATTGGTAAGTTTGGACAAACGGGAACAAGTTTGAACGGGTTGGATTTAGGAATGGAATTAGGAGTGAGGTAAGGAGAAATATACTGTTTTTGGTGATAGGGATGGTAGGTGGAATGCGGTTAAATGCTTTAGGAAGATAGTAAAGGAAAGGATTGACGGCATGGCATTAGGAGAGCTGCATTGGAGTTGAAGCTAGTGGACTAGTGATTAGGGTAAAGTCGAATGTATTAGAATGTTCAAGAGCGTGTCAGACAAGGGTTGCAAGAGAACTTTACTTAAAATATGTATCTCAGGAGACACATTCTAAGAAAACAGCAATTAAGGTGTCTTATTTTAAAAATAAAACTACAGTAAAACCTCTTGAAACTTTAACTCTCTATAGGTGCAAAAAAATATTATAGAAAAATCATTCTAAGAATTCTAAAAATTCTAAGAACATAATTACTGTAATAAATAATATTAAAATATTGATGATTTTTTATAATAATTTTATAATAATATATGAGATACAACAAAATCTCAATAAAAAAAATTATTCAGCTGAAAAAGTTCTACAAATTTTATTTAGAACTTTTGTTTTATCGACTTATCATTCTATTGATAAGAAACTTTATTAGTTATTAAAGTAACAAAAAATAGCATTGTATGCGAATCTTATCCTACGATATATGTATATACCGGATTGCAACACAAATTTTCTGACGTCTTTAAAAAATTATGAAAATACAAATAGAATCCACGTGTAAATATTAAAACTAAACTAAGATTATCTGAAATTACACTCAAATCAGTCTCACATCGTCATAAATAGTAAAACATGTGTAGACGTGTCGCAGTGCTGAAGAAATTGTTTACAAATTCTTTTTCTCTCCTTTCGTAACAATGGGATTTATTAGCCTTGGATCATTGTTTTTAACGTTTACGCTTTTACTGAATTCTATTGGTAAGTATAGAATAAGAACATGTCCCTATATAACTTCAAGCACAATATTTTTCTCAGAAAAAAAATTAAAATGCAAAGAGTGTAATATGCATATTTCATTCAAATCCATAAATTTCTATTTTGACTTACAGATTTAAGTTCACAGTCGATAGATTATGAAGCTAATCTATCGCATAATTTAGGTCCTTCTTTTGAGATAACAAATGATAATACTGTTCATTTAACCGGACATAGTATTGGTGGCGAACCCATAGTAGTAGAAGGATATTTTCTTGGAGTGATACAGAATGAACAAATTCATCCAGTTCGTCCTGATAATAGGAATTTTATATTCCGCATAAGAAACCGCCAGTTTATTTTGGTGAGCTCTGCAGAAAGAAAACGTCTTTTGAACCTCTTTGTTCATAGAATTGGAAGGAAATAATATCGCACACTAATAAACATGGCTGAGCTGGTCCATCAAATCGGCAACAATGAAGAAACTAATAAAAAATATTATTTTTTATCCGCAGTCACATTAAAATCTTGTCAGCAAAGGACAGTTACATTTAAAATTATTCATTGTCGTTGTTAATAAAAATTGTATATGTTGAAGTCAATTGTCCTTGATATTTTGATTCAACTTCCGAAGGGAAAAGAAAAAGTAGAAAAATATATCACAATAATTAAAGAATGTCAACATCTCAAATTATTCTTAAAGCTTTGGGAAATTTCGAAAATATTCTATAATTTCACGATATTTCCTGGATTTTAAGTATCATTATAGAAAATCACACGTCATGGAAATAAATTTATAACTTTGTCATGGTTTTATTGAGTGAAAAGACCTTTTAGTGCCCCATTTGCCCTTTTTGAAAAAGGTTTTCTGACGAGGCTCCAGTCGGCATTTCTATTTTCATTAAAAATATTCCATTGTATGCGTATCTTATCCTAAGATATATGTATATTCCGGATTGAAACCCAAATTTTATGATGTTTTTAAAAAATTATAGGAATACATATAATATCCACGTGTAGATAATAAAACCAAGCTAAGATTATCTGAAATTACACTCAAATCAGTCTCACATCGTTTATAAATAGGAAAACATGTGTAGACGTGTCGCAGTGCTGAAGAAATTTTTTACAAACTCTTCCTCTCCTTTCGCAACAATGGGATTTATTAGTCTTGGATCATTGTTTTTAACGTTTGCGGTTTTTATACATTCTATTGGTAAGTATAAAATAAGAGCATGGCCCTATAGCTTCAAGCACAATATTGTGATCGGAAAAGAATTAAAAATGTAAAGAGTGTCATATGCATATTTCATTCAAATTCATAAATTTCTACTTTGTCTTACAGATTTAAGTTCACAGTCGTTAGATTTTGAAGCTCCTCCACCTCATAATCTAGGTTGTTCTTTTGAGATAGACAATAATAATAATGTTCATTTAACCGGACATAGTGCTGGTGGTGAACCCATAGTAGTAGAAGGGTTTTTTCTTGGAGTGATGCAACATGGTCGATTTCATCCAGTGCGTTCTGATAATAGGAATTTTATATTCCGCATAAGAAACCGCCAGTATGTTTTGGTGAGCTCTGCAGAAAGAAACCGTCTTGTGGACGTCTATTCTGATAGACTTGCACAGGAAATAGTAGCGACCACTACTGGACATGGTGGAGCTGGCCCATCAAATCGGCAAGAAAGAAGAAACTAATATAGAATATTTTTTGATCCGTAGTCATATTAAAATCTTGTCAGCCAATGGCAGTTACACTTAAACTACTTCATTGTCGTTGTTAATAAAAGTTGTACATGTAGAAGTCAATTGTCCTTGATATTTTGATTCAACTTCCGAAGTAAAAGAAAAAGTAGAAAAATATATCACAATAATTAAAGAATGTCAACATCTTAAATTATTCTTAAAGTTTTGGGAAAAATTCGAAAATACATACTCTATAGTTTCAGGATATTTCGTATTTAATTTTAATTTTAAGTATTTTTAAGTAGTATTACAATTAAGTATTATTATAATACTATTAAGTAGTAGGATTAACCTTTTTTGAAAATGGTCTTCTGACGAGGTCCCGGTGGGCATTTTTATTTTCAATAAAAATATTCTATTGTATGCATATCTTATCCTAAGATATATGTATATTCCGGAATGAAACACAAATTTTATGTTTTTCAAAAATTATGGGAATACAGATAGAATTCGCGTGTAGATATTAAAGCAAAGCTAAAATTATCTGAAATTGCACTCAAATCAGTCTCACATCGTCTATAAATAGGAAAACCTATGTAGACGTGTCACAGAGCTCAAGAAATTCTTTACAAACTCTTTATCTCCTTTCGCAAAAATGGGACTTATTAGTCTTGGATCATTGTTTTTAACGTTTGCGGTTTTACTGAATTCTATTGGTAAGTATAGAATAAGAACATGTCCCTATATAACTTCAAACACAATATTGTTGTCAGAAAAAAATTAAAATTGCAAAGAATGTAAGAATCTAAATGCATATATATTTCATTCAAATTCATAAATTTTTATTTTGTCTTACAGATTTAAGTTCACAGGCGTTATATTATGAAGTTCCTCCACAGCATAATCCAGGTCCTTCTTTTGAGATAGAAAATAATAATACCGTTCATTTAACTGGACATAGTGTAGGTGGCGATGCCGTAGTAGTAGAAGGATTTTTTCTTGGAGTGATACATAATGGCCTATTTTATGCAGTGCGTCCTGATAATAGGAATTTTATATTCCGCATAAGAAAACGCCAGTTTGTTTTGGTAAGCCCTGCAGAAAGAAGCCGTCTTGTGAACCTCTATGCTGATAATCTTGCACGGGAAACATTATCAAACAGTAGACATGACGGAGCTGGCCCATCAAATCGGCAAGAATGAAGAAAGTAATATAGAATATTATTTCTTATCCGCAGTCACATTAAAATCTTGTCAGCAAATGACTGTTGCATTTAAACTGATTCATTGTGATTGTTAATAAAAGTTGTATATGTAGAACATTTTTATTCACCTTCCGAAGAGAAATGAATAAGAAGAAAAATATATTTTTCAAATGTTTGACAATTATTAATTGTTCATGCAGCATTTTCCACGCGTTATAGAGCGTGAATAATATTGTGAAATAATAAAACATTCACGAAACAAATAGCCGAAGTTAGACAGCATGATATCCGAAGACAAAGAAGTTTTCTGCGCTGGTGATGGAAAAGTTTGTGCTATCTAAATTGCGCGTACCTATAACTAGCAGCACTTTTGGGCAGGTGTTCGAGACTCGTTATAGTTATTGCTGAGTGTCAAGTATAGGGCATGTTTTTCCTCGACTAGAGTATTGCCCAGGGTGGAAGAAGGATGAATGAAAACGGATAAATCCAGTGGAGCAGATGTGGAGGCCAATCGCGGTGGAATCCTATGACATATCCATGAACACTTTACAACAGCAATAGCTATAGGAATCGTTATTCCAGTAGTATTCTAGAATTTTAGTATTCTAGCAATGTAGTATTTGAGTAAAGTCTGCTCGCGTGACGATTCCAACACGAGCTTTCGAGCTTTCGTTTCCATTAAGCATCGATGAGCACGAGGAACTATTTTGGAGTGTGAGTGCTCGTTCTTGATGGTCGGAGAGGTGTTTCCCCAGGGTAAGCAACGAGCATATACTTGCCCGAGGCTTATTCAGAGAAATCGGTGATTGCTGCGGAGGCGAGTGAAAGGGTGGCCCGCAACTGGCGCGGCGACTCGCAGATGAACGGAGATGGATAGCGCTTCAGCCTCTTCTTTTCTCTCACTTCAGGAAGAAGTGAGAGAAAGGATATGTTAGAAAGAGAGAGAAGTGATTGTTTCCATGATTACAATGAAACGGAAGAGGAAAAGGGATGAAGGATGGCAGACGAGGGTGTGGGGCAGCAATCTCTTAGTGCTAACGTGAATTCCTGGCCCAGGGACTCGAAATATTACACCGAGGGGTATAACCACACGTGTTCCCGCGAATGGTGTACAATCCGAATGTATGCTCTTGATCAAGTCGACTGAATCGCCTCCAATTTTCCAGAGCTCTATTAAAAAAAGTGATCTCGTCACAAATGGAGTGAGATTGCACTTGAGATTACCTATGCAGGATTTGACATTTTCTGCACTTTTATGTCTATGATCTATGTATACATGTTTTAGATCGAGAAAAGTTCTAATTCTGGTTATTCTAGACAGAAAATAGTGTTAAATATGCTCTAGTACTATAACTTTTAGTTGAAATAAAGATTTTTCATCAAAGAATATCTTCTTGCAGTATTTTTCGAAGGGAAATTCTAAAAAGACTCGTGTAAAATAAAACTTTCACGAACATTTTGTGAAATATGAGGATTCTTTTCCCTCATTTATCATCCGAATATGTCAATATAGGATTCCATATGTTTTCTCTTTGCAATTTCTGGCGTTGATGATGTTGACGCTGTCCAAACAAAAGTTGAAGAATTTCCGAGATAATTATGACTCGGCAACGTTGCGAGGAAGGCATTCTAAGATCGTTTAACGAACTTTGTGAGAGGAATAGTTTGCTGGTCTTTTCGGAGAAAGGAAGGAACTCGACGGAGCAGAGAGGACAAAAACGGCAGGAGTGTCCCATTGCTCTGAAGTATAAAGTGAATCAATAACGCATCGTGAGTTTTCAAAGGATACGCTCTCTCCATCTTTTTCCTTCTTTCGCGAAAAAGTTCCGAACCAATGTTGATAATAATATAATATTTGAAGAAACAAAACTCGGAAGACAGTCTTAATATATTTAAATCAGGAATTCATCAGTCGATGGATTGAACTGACGCCAAGTTTCAGAAGTTCATAATTCTAGTACTTTTGATAATATTGGCAACATAATAATGAAGCTGTAGTAAAGTAAGAAGTTTGAGTCTTCATTTTTAATCAGATGGTGGAAATTTAATCCGATATTAATTAGCGATTGTTTGAAACAATATTTAGTGACACTTCCTATTTTCTGGAATCCTTTCTTATTCGGAGAAAGAAAAACTGTCGATCATATAGAAGTGCATCGATCTTCTTGCTAAGTTCTTGATGGAACACAGAATATTGGAAATAGATATTTCAATATCTGTTTTGAACCCTTGTCAATGTTAATTAAATTCGAAGTCACTGTTTCATTTGTCAAACTGACTCCAATGGTGAAGTTTCCTTTGAGTTGACTTGACAAGACCCTTTATCGAATATATACGTATCAGAAGAATAGATTATTTAAATTGTACATTAAGATGTCCCAATAATTGTGAAAAATAGGGTAATGAAAATAGGTAAATTTTAATGGATGGTAAAAAAATATTTAATGATAAAAATCATGCAATTTAAGTATTTTGTACTAAAAAAGCAATTGAAATGCTTTAAAACTTAATTATACAGAATGGGCGCCATGATTATTAGGACATTATTTATCTTAAATAATTACAGACTGATTTTTATAAGATGAAAAGCATTTAATTAATTTTATATATATATTTATAAATATCTTTTTCACCTACTTAAAAAGAACCCCGGTTATTTTCCCATGTCCTTATCTTTTTCCATCCATTTACGATTTTATATCCTATAATTCTATCATTTTATCAATTTTTATCATATTTTCGTATAAAAGGCTGATATCGATTTCTATTTTATTATGGTTTAAACTTATTCTTCTACGTATTTTTATTGTCTCCTCTTGAAAGGATTCTATTCACTCTAATCCTATTATTTTGAAGCCTACTTCCTATATTTTTATTTCATTATTTTTGTAAAAAAACAGTATCTTAAAGAAATAACGAAAAATGATATAAAACTAATTAAAAAACTCATAAATTTTCGGGACAGTTAAAAATTATTTTGATATCAATATTCATATATGTATACGGAAAATTTGATGGATGTATTTGACTCGTATTTACACTTGAAAAAGTCTATCTATTTTTTTCTTTACTAAAGTTTTCTTTTCATTGGTCTTACAAAGTTTATATCTTCCTGTTATTTTTTCAGCAGAGTGACTACGGAAGAATATATTCGAAAATAAGCTCGATTGAACTGCCGAAGACTTACGGTATTAGGTGAAAAAGACGATAAATGTGTGTCAAAGAATCAGATAAGTCAGGTTGCAAAGTGTTGTCAGATTAATATCAAGTTCAATTTATACCCCGGTTCTCTTTCTTGAATTTCCGTTTAGGCCTTAGGGCAAACTACTAAGCTCACAGATCATTATCTGCGGTCTGCCTGGGATCAGATTAGTATCAACACTCCATATCTTTTCCTTTCTTATTTACACGCAGTTTCTTTCAGAGAAGTAGTTTAAACACATCCCAATTAATTCATCTTGTCTTGTGATAATATACTATATAAGAAGATAGTGATAGTACTTTATTTTATAGTAAAAATGAGAAAATATTTATAAATTCCTGAAGATTTTGGAAAAATTGAGCAGATGTCTGGAAAAACGAGAGATAAATTATAGATTTCCAGATTCTTTGAAAAGGCAAATAAATTAGAGCGTAATGTTATTCGCTAAAGAAATATTTTCTTTATTCCAACTACACTCAGGAATATGTTCCCTTAATCATCTCTTCTCTTCTCTTCACCTCCCTCTATCTTCCATTACCATCATTTTTAGCTCTTTTTTCCCTTCCGATTTCTCTTTCTCTCTATCTCTATTTCCATCGTCCTCTCTTTCTTTGTCATTTACTCGCCTCACTGAACTCCATATATCTGGAACGCGGATCCCGCATCCCATGGAATTGTACAGGTGAATTTGGACGAGAGAAAAATTTTCTGCTAAGCTAAAAAATTCTCTGTGTATAAAACGTTAGTCTAGAAAAAATACAATGGAATCGATAAGAATAGAATTTGTTTTTTCTGATATCATTTCCGGTTAGAACAAGTAAATATGTGAGAAAATCAATATGCAATCTTATTACTGTCTATAATATTTTTCAACTTATTGAGTAAAATTCGATGTTATAAGAGAAATTTTGCACTCTATCGACTGGTAACAAGTTTTTCAATAAAAGCAGCTTCTGATATTAATGGAAACTACAAATCGAAGATGATAACCTCCTTGAAAGAAAAACCCATTCGATGCACCCACCCAGATAAATCTGTATCGAGCTCAAGTTATATGCGAGCATTGAAGATATAAAGCAGCTTTTTCCATGGGTGCTTTTTTTCGTAAATATACGTATATTTTTTTACATGTAACAGAGAACCTGTCGAGTAGGTATTGTTCTAGAGATCCAGGGGTTTTAGCATGGATGTCCTACTAGTAAAAACTTTCCCATTGAAGGGCTTTCAGTGAAGTAAAACGTTATCGAGTCGCGATTTTCAGAGGCGGAGAAATGAACGTCCCGTTCTCGTCGTTCTCATCCCATATAACTTGCAGCATTGTACGCTTCCGTGTTTCCTGGAAAGAGTCTAGGACCTTAAAGAGAGAGCTTTAGATTATTATCAAAAAGAAACGCGCCCCTTCATCTTGCGATAAGAAATTACTAGACTCTTGGACGAGATAAAGGCGGCAAACTTTCTCAGAACTTTTGCTTTTTTTCTTAATCTACCTTTTACTTTGGAGAGACAATCCTCGCCGATTATCACTATCACACATTAATCTTTCCTTTTCCACGTTTTTCGAAATACCAAGTGCTCTTCATATTTATACGGTTCAAAATATAAGGAAAAGTTATTTTGTTAATGAAAGTTTCTTATTTTTCAGTTAATTCGTTTTCAATTGATACATTTGCTGTATCTAAATAATATTTTACTTTTGCTATGCGCACAATTAATTTCTTAATTTTCGATATTGTAACAGAATTTTTTTATAAGATAGGAAATGAACTGTTTTATCAAAAACGTAAAGAGTCATTATTTGTAACTAACTGTTTACCGAAGTATATATATTTTTGAAGTATGTATTTTAGTTAAAAATCAACTTCCACACAGTCCGTTTTAATCCGATATGATTGAAATGTCATATACATACATAGAAACTCTAGAATTATATTTGTTGGAAATCCCTTCCACACCTTTATCGACTTTTCATTGACAAAGACAACTGTTGGCAGAACTTGTGAATTGATCTCGCCAGACAATAGGCAATCCGACACATATACATTCACATATGTATGTGAAGTAGCAGTAGAATGAAACAATATGGTCTGTGACATGGACGACGACCCTGAATTATTTAGCAGTTAATTAATCAACTGATTTCAAAATGTGATTCAGTCAAATTTCATGATAAAGCTAATAAAAGCGAGTCAATTATCGTAGCCAAATATACATTTTAGTGCTGATTTGTCATTCTATTTCCGTTTCTGTGTAATTTTATTTCACTAGCTCAAAGTTAGTTTTATATATGCGTATTTCAAAATAGGCAATAGATATCCTTTTGAATTTGAAAATTATGCAGTCAATTTTCTCCATGTATACAAAATACGATGCATAAATTCAAATGCGTTTCATCAAATCAAAGTGAGTTTCTCTATAAATCATTTGTATTTTTTCATATTTATTTGTATATAGTATTTGATTTATAAAAACTACTTTCCAAGTTTATCTTCTTTGTTTATATTGCTTAAATAATTTAAACCCAAAGTTTCTTTTAAGGAAAGCATTTATTTGTCAAATTTATAAACTGGAGAATGCAAATCCACAAGTATTAAAGCCAGGAAATATTATAACGTTTTGGTTGTCTAAACATATAGTAGAAAATTTTCTTTTGCTTACAGAATTCATAAAATTATATCAAGTGTTGTTTTGTTTTAAAACTTCTTTGATGAGGTATAATTAATGTCGTCGCAAAAAGATAAAAGACAGTGCATCCTTTTGAAGGGAAAATGTAAGGCGCGACTATAGCCATATATATTTCGCCAACTTTCTCGGAAATAAATAAATAAAATACATTTTCCACAGCAGAGAGCAGTGGGGAAAAAATTTATATCCAGGGATGCTCTCTGCTGCGCGAAATATAATTTATTTATGTAATTATTTACGAAAATGTTGGCGGAATATACATATATGGTTAAAGTCACGCTTTTAATTTGCCCTTACAAGAGAAGTCTCAAGCAATAGTGATTTACTGAAATAAGTACTTGTAGCTGTTTTGTCCAGTGTTTAACATGTTACTGTCAAAAAGTAACGCGTTAACATTATATCGTAACTAAAAATAAGTAACTTTTCCCGGTATATAACGTTTAAAATTAACGCGTCACTTTCAGACAGTTGTTTTCTCTCCCACTTTATTTTACGTAAATACAGTAATTAAGTTCTTATAGAACCAGGGCTTTACTACTGAAAAATCGACAATGGCTGATCATAACGAGTTTTTTTCACTTTTTACAGCTGCGCCCAGAAGAGTTCTCACAAACAGTAGTAAAAGTCGTTAATAGTGGGACATTACAATTTGTGTTCACCATGTAACTTTTCACAATTTTACTCAGCGAGGTTTTATCGAAAAGAAGAAAATATATGTACATATATTATAAAATATCCTAAACATATTTTGAAGAATACTTTTTTTAAACAAGCATTTAATAATCAACGTCATGCTGCGAAAGAGGGAACGAGCTAATTAATTTATGTAAAAGTAAAAGAAAATTTTTTAAAATGATCAATATGTTCGAAGTTACAAATTAATTAGTATATAACTCAGGGAAGAAGAAGCTTTACATCTCCAAAGTTTAGTTCGACTGAAATCTGGTAATTAAATATTATAACTTCCTTCATGCGAAAGGAATTGGGTTACGGCAAAATGTAAAAATCTCTTCGATATACTTTAAGCTCGGTTATTAGGCTGAACAAATAATCGGCTCCTATATAATTATGTGTAGATACTATATACATATATATATATATATATAT
>UCOH01004430.1:0-48853 GCA_900474275.1 Synergus japonicus | reverse complement strand
TTAATCATACAGATCAATCGATTCGTCTCGATGAAAGGAATCTTCATTTCCCTTACACCAGCTTTAAATTTTCAATATTTGAGGAGTTATAGTGGAAAAATGAATTTTACGAAAATTATAAAAGTACATAAAACTTTTAAAATGAAATATTTTGTGAAACCCTTGTAAGAAATTCAACTAGGTATATAGTGGAATAACTATGCAAAATTTCATCAATTTATCTCTACGCGTTTTCAAGAAATTGCTGGATCGTGACACACACACACACACACACACACACACACATACACACATCTGGACATCTGGACATCTTTCCAGATTATCATATTAAATATATTGCCCTTGAAATATGTTTAAAAAAACCTTTTTTAGGAAACTGGATTTTGTCACCATTACATAGCTTCTACTATGAGGAAGCAAAATCTCCTAAAATCCCTTGAAATACCTTTAAAATTCCTAAAATTACTTAAAATTCCACAAAATATCGTTAAATCCTTTATAACCGGTTTTCTCCTGGTCAAATAAAATTCCCGGGTTTTTTCCCGGTTTCCCGGTCCACCAGACACCCTGGAAATTCTACTGAGTTTCAAAAGATGTCCAATTATTTCAAAGTTATTTAACTAGTTTCTAGATTCTAGATCCTATTGAAATAGAGTAAAATCTCATAAACTTCATCATTCTAATAAAGTTTAACTCAACAATTTGATCTTCATTCTGATGAACATTCGCAATGTCCCACTTTTTATTAACGAAATCGCTAGGCATGGAGGACAATTAAGTGCAGCAGACGTGAACGGTGAAATCCAATAAAATATGAAAATTGGTCGGTGTTCGACTGCAGGAAAATAGAGAACTGGGTTGAAAAAAGTTGAACGTTTCGTTCTGTTGGAGAACGACGCGACGCGACGCGGCCGAAAGTCCCAACGGGTTACCGACGCTCATTCGCTTTGGCCTCGAGCGGTTGTTACAGAAATTAGTAATAAATTGGCGGTAACGCAAGCACCGATCGTACTCGCGGTTCTGGGCTGCACACTTTTTTATTAACTTCGAATGGAAGGAGGTGGGCGACAGAGCTTTCCATAGAGCGCTTTTCTTTCACGTAAATATTTTCTGCTCGATGCATATATTCCCTGCCAGCCTTTTAAAATGAATAGGTAGAAAAATTCGATACGAAAACTCTGTTATTAATTGCTTTCATTGATCTGAAGGTCTGAAAACCCGGGATAGGTACATGTACACTATCCGTTAATCAAAAACGTACGAAAATTCTACATTTTTCGACGTTTTTAGAGCCATTTTACAAGCTGTAGTAAAAAAAATAGACAACGGATATTGGCACCAATTCATTAATAAAAACTGATAAATTGAAAATACTCTCTCCTTGTTTTTACAACCTTAATATATTTTGTTAATATTTATCTGAAAAAAAAACAAAATTAAAAGAAAAATTCTCAAATAGCTACTTGTTATGCGAGCGTGCAATGTCGATGGAACGCGAGGTTTTGTTCAATGCAGTAAAATATTAATTACAAAATTCCAAAAGAGTAGAGACGCGTATAGCTGGCTTTGACGCGTCAGCCTGGTTTTGAACCGCTCCCCAACTTCCGCTCCGGATCTTTTGCAGCGATGAAAAATATATTAATGATTTTTGCGCTCCAGCGCTCAAATCACAATCCACCCTAAAATAACAGCGCATATTAATACCACACCTTTCATCTCCAGCGAGGGCTTTTTCAAGAGTATTGACAGTCGAAAAAAAAAAACATAATCTTGTCACTGCTCGTGATCGATGCCGCAGGTAAATATTAATGTAAGCGCAACGATAAATATAAAAATGATGAAATCTAGATAATTGTTGTATCGCTCTGGAACGAATTTTACAGTTTAAAATCGAGTGCAAACTCTATACATATAATAATAATTGCTGGCTGGCTACCGTGTGAACAATGGATCGCTGCGGGCGAATGAATTGCGCGCGGACTTTTAGTGTGATTTTTAAAACGATTTATTGAACGGCTTTTTTCAGAAGACCAATTATGATTCGTGCAAGAGCCAATAATATTGCCATATTCAAAACACTCTGACCTCAATTTTTTCGCTGAAATTTTATTGTCGCTTTATTAAATAATACATTATTTAAACAATACATGCAAAAGCATTTCGGGCAATTAGTATTGATTGATTCAAATAATGAATTGAATACTTAAATCCACGATCTCTTTAAAGCAGCACATAATTCAATTTATACTACAGAACATATATTTTCTAAAATTTCAATGATATATAATCTTGTCCCTGTGATTTTAAAAATTAAACATAAAAGTTTATGTTATAAAAAATCCATACCAGGTTTTTCTGGCTCGTGGCCACACTGAGAATTAATCCATTGTAATTAATTCTATCTTAAAAAAGTGGTGTCATGAAATATTTCAATAAAAATCTCTTCAATTCTCTTAACATTTCTGAAAATTACATGATAAAATTTTAAATCCTTTAAGATTATCAGAAACTTTTCGAAATTTCGAAATTGTACGACAAAATTTAAAATTCGGGAATCCTTAAAATCTCTTAAAATTTCCAGAAACGTCTTGCAATTTTTTCGAATTCTGTAATAATAATTAAAGTTCCTTTTATATTATTTAAAAATATATATTTCATGAAATTCTATGAAATCCCTTATAATTCCAAGAATATTTTCAAAATCATAAATTTTTTAAAATCTATAACGTCAAAATTCATGAAAATCTTTAAAAATTCCTAGAAACGTTTTGAAATTCCTTAACATGTAAAATCCCGGTAAAATCATTAGAAATCTTGTCAAATTCCATGAAATCCTTCACAATTCTACAAAATTTTCTTAAAATTAGGAAAATCTCTTGAAAACTTTTTAAATTATTAGAATTCTCATCAAAATCCATCAAATCCATAAAAATTCTATAATATCTTTTAAAAATCGATTAATTTCTTGAAAGCCCTCAAAAAATGTATAGCCTTTGAAATCCTTTTAAATTCCACTAAATATTTTAAAAATCGTAAAAACTTTTAGAAATTTCTTAACATTTAAAAAACTTTTATATCTTTAAAATTCGTTAAAATTATCAGCAATCTGATCAAATTGCATGAGATCTTTAAAATTATCTTAAATTTCCTTGAAATTCCAGAATAACATTTAAAATTCCTTAAAAACCCATAAAATCCTTACAAACCATTTGAAATTCCTTAAAATTTCACGAAAATATTAAAAATCGCTGAAATTCTCTGCAGTCTTTTTAAATTCTTAGAAACCTCTCAAAAGTTCTCCAAATTTCAAAACATTTATATCCTAAAATCCCTTAAAATTGTAGGAAATCTTTTTGAAATCTTATAAAACTCTTTTGAATTTCGTAAGAATCACTTGAAAATCGTCAAATTTCTAAAAACCTTTTGAAATTCCTTTCTAAAAAAGTGATTTCTTTCTAAAAATGTCTCAAAAATCCCTCATACATTATAATTCCAAATTTGATTGGCTTTGGAATGACTTCAGGTTCGAAAAAGAAAACCAAAATAATCGCGCGCGTGTCGGTCTATTAGTTAATTAAAATTGCAAGATATACCTTTTGCAAAGCTTACTTTACTCCCACAACTTTTCGAATTCCTAAAGAAAGGAAGAGAACGAGAGCATTGATTTATCGTATTTGTTCAATTATAAAGCAAGAAGCAAATAATTGAATCTTGTCGGAAATTGAATTTCGAGACCAAACATTTTGAAAGCATTGAATCTACTAGAAGATATATAGTAAAAAGTAAAGAGCAGGTTTCAGTATCCATAGAGGACCTCATTGGGATGAAAGACATATTTTCGAGATCCACTGTAGCTCTAGAAATTCTTCTATGGTTTTCGTTGGAGAAATACTCGAGTTCGAAGACTGGAAGCTAGAAATGCAGGTAGAATACAAATGCATCGATGGACAAAAGCGTTGGCTGACCGTATTGAATGGACGCAGGCTTTGATAGAACTGTAATTCTGCGAAGCTCATTGGCTGGGAGCCAACTTGAGCACGTACAAGCCGCCCAACTCGGTCCTGTTCGAATAACGAGGGGAACGAGTCACCTCCGTCAGTGACTAACAATGTCGTTGAAAGCCACCTAATTAAATAAGACGTCCCTGGAAATGTCTGGATATTGCGAGCTCACTAACAAGGCGTTGGAGTGCGTGTATTTGTTGCTGTTGTTGCTGTCGCCATCTTCACATGCATCCCCTGACAATGTCGCCAGGTCAGCCGAAGAGGGTCATCCACTGAGGCTAGAAACTTGCGCTAGTAATTGTAGTACCGCGTCACAAGCCACAGAGAGCCTCTCTTATAAACTGAAGAGGCTGCGGTACAGGGAAACAAGTGGGTTTTAACAGTCTTACTTTCTTTTGCGTTTCAGACACGCTCGCCTCTTTTAAGGGACCCTTCTTTTTGTTGTAACTTTAAGTAGGTCTACAGTTGCAAATAAATTACCAACTTCATCCTTAATTAGAACGAAATTACATTCCCTATAAGGTCTGTCGAACAATTCGAACCGGCTTGAACCTTTCGTCCCGAACATGACGTTAGTGCATATTATTGTACCAGCCTTAATCCACAATTACATCAACAAATCTTGAAGGATTACAGGAAGTACATCACAACAATCCTTTCTTAGAAGAGAACTTGCATTGATAAAGACAGTTTCAATGCATGTAAGCTGAGTCTTGGAGGTTTGCTCCATTGTTACTTGAGGCCATGAACGTAGAGAGTAAGAGATTGAGAGAGAGAAAGAGAGGGGTAAAGGGGATTGAAAGGGATGGTGGAAGAAAGAGAAGACGACGCTACGAAGCGCATACTTGCCAGAGGTGATTACAAGCCCCACGAGGATAACAGTCCCAGTACAATGAGCACTACCGGGAATTTGCTTTGACTAGATTAAGTGAGAAATAGTTGAGGAGTGCATAAATTCGTGCATTATGTACGCCACAAAACAGTTTTCACCTGCTGCAAATTAGTCAGAAATTAGAATTAGAATGTATTTCACTCTCCAATTTGTTAACAATAGCATTATCAGTTGAGGGACAAAGTCATTTTTAATGCCTACAATTACTTGAGAACCTACCATACTTGAGAAGCTTTTAGGAATGATCTTTAATCGGCACAATGCAGAGTAATTGAATAGAATATCATAAATGTTACTAGCAAAATCCATAAACTTTTATGACAGGCAAACTGCAAGACGGTAATATCCGGCTTGAGGAAATTCGATTTCCTTAAACCGAGGCGGAAAAGAAGGTCGTTTTCGGAAGCTACCAAAATATGTGCAGCACCGTCATGCATTGTGAATGTTTGTATTAGCTTCCTCGCGTAATCCGGTAAAAAGTTTTGGAGCTTGGAAAGGAAATTAGGGCTCGGGGATATTTCTCGCGGTTTGCGAGAAATGAGTTTGAGTTTGAGTCGTTGTAGGAAGTGGGGCTGGCAATTCTTGGGAAAATTAGAATAACCTCAGAGGATCGCTATGTATGCAAATGACAGAGCTACAGGCAGTTTACTCTCGCTGGCACTGACTTATTTCGTCGTTCCGAACCCACTTTGTCACTCTTGGCTACAAAATCTACTTCGAGTCTTCAACTTGATGATCCTTCTATTGTACTTAACTTCCTAGCTCAATCTATTTAATCATTGCAAACTTTCTGAATGAAACTTTCTGATCTGATTGATCTATTCTGACCTTACTGGATCTTCTAATTTTTCCGAGTATATCTTTATACTAAAATAATATTGATATTAAGGATTACACTTATTATTATCATTAAACAGAATCTCTACCAAGTAGTTTTAAGTAAGGGAAATTTATTTACCGAGGAATCAGCATCGATCTTTCCTAGAACATTTGAAGTGCGCAAATGACAGGCAGTTTCCTTCGATCCTTCTTGCGCCACTTCTCGACACCCTCGGTTACTCAACTAGTATCGAGTTTCGGCTTTCGTCCTGCATATAGCAGGCTTACGCTTCACTTCGCGGAATTAGATGGTCCTGAGTGCCCAACTACGAACTCCCTTCTTGAGGAGGTTTTAGACTCGAGGGTCTCGGCATTCAAACTGGTTCATCATTCCCTAAGTAATAATCTGACGTCTCGCATGAAAGTCAAAGTTCGGGTGATATCGATCTCAGCCACCTCAAGGGTTAAAAAAAGAGTTGACGCATTAGTAAATACCTCTTTCGTCATGGCTCTGATTTCCTTTCCGGTGGACATTGAAATTGCGTGATCGCGTGCGTTTGTAGAAAGCAGTGCGCAAAACAATGTTACAACACGACGGGGGAAAAATTACAGCATGCTCGTCGAACGCAACCCCTCTGGGGCTCATCTCAACGAGGGGTCGTAGAAGTAAGGGTAGACTTCCATATTAATATTAAGTCGCCTCGTTATCGCGCTTCGAATTTATTAATAAAGTGTCGACGAGCCTAACTAGGGAAATTAAAAGGCTTCAAGTACTGCTGGATCATTTTTCTAAATGACTTCGAACCTTTCGTTCCCTGCATAACATTTTTCTTCTGAATTTAAAATTCTCTGGGGAGAATTTTCGAGTCTTGGATTTTAAGACTTACGAGTGTCTGCGGTTCGAAGTGGAATTAGCACAAATGATGTTGTGAGCGACCTCCTAAACTTGTAACCCCTCGATTACTTGTAGGAGGGTAGAACCACTTATAAATTTGAGATAAGCTCGATGGAACAAGTCCCGGGCTGCGTTGAACGTGTGCTGACGTGGCTGATCGGACGAACTCCGAAGAACGGCTAACCATCGCCAAATCCACTAACCCGTAGAATGTGCAAACCCTTTTTGAGACTTCACATTTTCGCTTACGATGGTAAAGTCGATTGTCTCGCAATGCAGGAATTTCCAAGTTCTTTTAAAAAGTCCATTGTCTCTCCCTTTGGTAATAATAGAGATAAGAAGAGGAATTATAAGTAACTATATTATAGGTAACTCAATTGCTGAAGATATTTCAGATAAAAATTAGTCAAACTCACCAAGCCAGGATTAAATAGTAAGTAATTCAATGACTTTGATTTAGATGAAGACTCTTTGTCGAAGCTTACCAAGGCGTGTTCATTAGGGGTAGAAGTTTAATTATGATGGGTGAAAAGAAAAGGGGCAATTGCGTTCTAGTGACGATCGCGTGATCAGGCGAGGATCTTGGTAAGGATTGTAAAATATCTGGTATGTACGAACCACTTAGGAAGGGCGCCTGGGAATTAATAGCCGACGACACAAATTGGATATGAGGCCTCTAGCGCCGCAGAACGACTACGTGATTATGGGTTAATCAGAATTAATTAAGTGCCGTGGCATGCACGTCACTACTTCGTTACTGTGACGTGTCAAGTGCCGCCCTGCATCCGGTCCCTCCGGCACTACCGCCCCCATAACGACCATGTCTATGATCCTAATGAATGATATGCACGTGCACGCTTCCTATTCCAACTTCGCACGAGCCATCAAAAGCGGTAAGGAGCCCCAGGGGGCGGAGAAGCGCAGATAATTTATTTCGAAAACAACCTTGACATCTTATCATAACTTCGACAAGATCCATCAACATCCGCGCACGCTTTAGCTCTTAGTGACCAAATATAAAATACCAACAGTATGGGAAGGTGGTGGTACTATGAGAAGGTGGTGCTATGAGAAGGTATTTTACGTCTAAATACCGTGTGAGTAATTTGACAAGAAAAGGTCGAAAAAATGCTATAGATTAGAATTCTTGGAATTTTGGAAAGTGTTTCTAAGACGTGGTTCATAAAAATCGTTTCGGAATTCAAAAGAGATGAAGGTTGGTTGGAAGGTTTGCTGGTAAATTCGTTGAAGGCGTTAGGATGGAATTCAATCATTATGCGGACCAGACACTCGCGTGGTTACAGCCCCTGTCCTCTCCAACCCTCCTGCCACACAACATTTCCCCTAAAGCTCTCTGTGTGCCGCATTGCATTGTTGGTCAGCTCGTGACACGAGTTCCTTGAAGCTGATCCTGCAGAATATTCGCCGACCCCCATCATCCCACAGCAAATACCCGAACCAACCTCCGTAATAAGTTCTGCTCGGTATCTGATCAACACAAAATCCACATTCAATACGAGAGAAGCGTCTGGCTCACAAATGACGCGTTTGCTCGTTAAATACTCGTTAAATTATTGACACGTGTAAAATGAAGTTGATGAGACAATCTGTCTTATTAGCGAGTAAAGTTCACCTTAGGCTTTATATTTTATGGGGTATATATTTTATAGGGTTTATATTAATTCTAATTTTTCAGACTCGTCGCAAATAGAAGTGAACTCGTTATTCTGAAATTTAAAATGTAAAATATATTTCCGGAAGAAAACTCTCACATCCTCTCATCCTCAATCCCCGAGTCCTCTGATGGTACAATTAACGTACGCCACTATTCGTGGGCTGCGTTCCAGCATCACCTATAAACCGTGGTTTACAGTAAATCCAGGCAGGCAAGAATAACGTGCCTACATTAGGGCTTTGTGAACCACCCGTGGGTATATTTTATTTTATTTCCTTCCCGTTTCTCTCGCGCGTGGTGCAATTGGACGCCAAGCCAACCTTCCTCTTGTAAAATATACTAACTCGTATCGTATTTGCACATTGTTCACTACTACCAGCATGGGTAATTTTATTTCTACATCTCCGAAAAAGAAATATGCTCCAGGGTTGCAACGGCGTCATTCTCGACGTTTTATGTCACTCATCCTGTTCCATTTTCAGATTATTTTAACAAAATTATCACTGTCTTTTTTACCATTATATTGCCTACCTCTTCTCCTACCTTTCCACCTTTATAATGGAAAATGATGTCAGTAATTTTTCATTCTTTAATGAATCTGCTATTCGGTTAAATCTTTCTTTCGTGTTTGCCACAGTTTTTGAGTTTTATGTTTTCCTTTCTGCTCACAGGATAAAATAACAATGTTAGGAACACCTTGTATGGCGAATTGAAAATTTAGGTGAACAGGATTGAAGCTGTTTTGAACCCCTTCTGCATATTGGAGAGAGGGATGAAGCCATTTTCCCTAGAGTGAACATGCAGCTGCATTGAAATTGGCGTTGGTACTCCCTCGAGTTATTCGATATTCTAGAATCGACGTACGTGTACAAGGGCGAATCAGCCCTCTTAGGAGCCGAAGGTGGTGACCGACTGTGATGGGCGACAGTAAGCAGGGTCACGGGGGCTAACGGGGACACGAGAGGAAATGGAGGGTGTTGCTGAGTCCCGACATGCCTAGGTTCGATTAATCAATGAGAATGGCATTTCGGAGATGTAGCGACAGTGCAGGTGAAGGTGACGGTGGATGTAGTCCTCGACTAGAGTATTCACAGCTCAACACACGAATCAAGGGTCCAAGAGCTTTTAAAATTAATTATCGTGAATCTCAATTGCCCTAATTTGGTATTTCCTAAATTGGTGTTTACAAAATAGGCTAATATCTAGCAACGCTCTAGGAAATAGGAAATTGAGCGTGATATCAAGTATAATCCATGGTAAATGTAAGAAGAAGCTTCCATAATGAGTGTATAGTAGGTATATCTTGAATTTAAGGAGGTTTCTAATTCTTAGGCAGTCCTGAGTCACATCCTGAATGTAAGTCAGAGCGTTATCTCTCAACACTTTGTATTACCAAGAACCTTAATTCCAAGCTTTGTCTACGACCCTTTCACACACTGAATACCGCCCTCTTGTGATGTAAAACACCACTACGTGACTTTATTGTCTCGTTAAGTTGGCAACACTCCCAGCTAACTCCTAACTCTACTTCACACATACATTGTCAGATGTCTATGTAGTATCTAGTAGAATCTGCGAATAAACGAAAAATTTATACATTAAACGTTCTACATTCGGTGGAGGGATGAAACTATTGATCTAGATACTATATCTTCAATCTTCAATCATAGAGCAAGCCACGTGTCTCAATATTTCGAGCTTTGGTTTTCAAGTGAAAAATCAACGCGTCAGCTTACAATATTGTGGGGATAACCACAGTAGGGTCTCTGGGTTAAGACCAATGGTCCATTTCACGGAGACAGCGGCGTGATCCGAATGCTTTCCAATAACACGAGATTCCTGTCGCAGGATTAGTTTCGTTACAAACGAGCCGTCACGGAGAGCAGTTTATAGACACCTGGCCGATATTGCTTTTTGATTGGGAAATCGAATTCAGTCTGACGGGAAATACACAGGTAGAGTTGGTGATTCACCATCGATCCGTCAGTTCCGAAATTGCTGTATCGGCCAACGTCAAGATCGGTGACAGGAAAGTAACCAACTCTCTTCTTTTTACCTTTCCATAATTGCATTCTTACTTTTTGTTATTTTGGAATCGAGGAATTATCCATTTAGCCACGCAGAGATATAAAAAGACACCAGCAGCTCTTTCCTCCTGTCTTTTTGACTTGGTTTGTTCCGAAAAAAAAAGAACTCAAATTCGTCGTTAATTAATTGTCCGACGTCGAGTGTCGCAGGAAAGCACCTAAGAAGAAGGGCACTTCGCTTCGAGAGTTCGCTGAAAGGTGGCTCCTATTTGTCACTGTCCAAGACAGAAGTATACTAGAAGAAAATCGATCCCTTACGTACTATCCTCCAGCCCCGAATCTCCTAGTCCTCTTCCTCCAAAGTCGATCAACTCCTCCACCCACCCTTCGACGGAGAAAACTTATTTAACATGGCTTCGTCGTGATTATAGGTCGCTAAAAGGTTAAGTGAGTGATGTGATATCGAAAATTTGGATGGGAGACGAATTTAACTTATACTGCGGGTAAGAATAGCCACTCTCTTAAAATGGTACGATATGATCTGGATAATAAATCGTATACGGGCATTTATACTTGGTCTTCTTTATTACCTACTAACTTAAATTCTCCGGATTACCAGTCTGCATTTAAACTAACCAATTTCATTTTATAAATTAGATCTATCGCGTTTGGCAGCGGAGGCCATTTTATGAGATGTCGTCCAACCCTTGCAAAATATTACAACTGAATATTTCATTTCTCCGAAGAAAGTCGAGTGTTTCCTCATAGTTTGGAGGAGGTTATCGATTTGTGGAAAAGTCGATAGATTGTGAGGCAGAGCCCCTTTGCGTTACGATAGTTTGCCAGTTTGCCTGCCAGATTGCTGTTATACCAGCAGTAATCTGGCGCATACAATGAACTCCATTCGCGGAGAAGCCGACCTCATCCCGAGCCTCTATCAACCTCTGGCACATTTCTTCTCTCTTTACAAACACGAACGGGAACTTGAAGGAACGAAGCAACGAGCTCGCAAACAAACTGAGTCCTGAGCCCATTTTCTCTCGAATACAACTTGCGGTTAGGAAACTCTTCGGCGGCTAACCGACACGAACTACGAACTGAAGAGAAAGAGAAGGATCTAAAGAGAAAGAGCAAGAGGGATCAGAGATAAAAGACAAGAGACAAGAGAAGGAGGTGAAAGTGAATGAGAGAATGAGAATGGAGGAAATAAAGAAGAGGAAGAAAATGAGAGAGACAGTACCGAGCGCTATCATGAGTTTTCCGAGTTTTCCGAGTTTTCCAGGAGTTATCCGGTCCCGAGTTGGGGGTGTTAATTACCACCCCGTTCTGGGCACGGTAGAAGTACCCTCTAGCTATAGGGGTGAACTTCAGACTGGGTCGGGCTAACGTAGGAAAGGATGGAGGCATCCGGGTGCAAGATAACGTTTTCAATTACCTCCAGGATGTGACGTAGTTATGAGTTAGCGACGTTCAGACACCAGAAGTGGGAGGTATCCATCAGTCCAAGGAGATGATGAGTCAAGATGGCCCAGGCGAGATTCAGACCCAGAGAAATAAATCCGATAAGAAAAATAAGCTGATACTCCTCATCTAGAGTATTCAAATATCAACATTGTTTTATAGTTTGCTAATGTTCGTATTTCGCCAACAGGGAAAATTGTACTTTTCATGAAAGTAATACCTACGCTCGGGAGTTTCCAAATCACCCTATCATTATCGAAAATCGATGCAAAATGATTGTCCCTATCCTCGAGTTTAGCAATTTACGAATTGTCGACGTTTCAATAGAGGGATTCAATCGTAAAGGTTTGATTGCAATTTGATGGTTATTATTGTGGTTAGGACAAAACTATTATTTCAACTCAGTTCATTCGATGTGGATCGTTTTTATGTGACGACGTGTTTCATTGTTGCTGAGATTTATAGTCGAAGCTATAAATTTCGTATTTATCATATTCTAGTTATCAGAATGGTAATGTTCTAGTCCACCAACTCTAGTCTTCCAATACTCTGTTAAAATAGGATATTTTGTTAGAAAATATCGGATTACTGAAAATGTCTAGATTATTCTTTTTTGCTTGATGTACTCGATAGACTCATCAAGACTTGTAATACCTCCTATCGTCGGTCGGTCTTAAAATCTTAAATTTTTTTTCGCCGCCTTGTCTCTGCAGGGGATCCTCATCAGCGACGTTAGAGGACTCTCTTGAGTAAAAATGAGGGGAAAAAAGCGGGAACCGATCCAATTAGCGGGCGACTTTAATGCACGTAGGAGAAAAGGACTTTCTCTGATAATCCTCGAAGCTCCTAACAGACGATTTCTCAGCCCACACCCAGACCTCCTTTTCGTCTCCCCTACCAACCATGGCTGTCCGGATCTTTCGGGACTTCCACTCAGGGTTGGAAAGATATCATGAGAAGCTCCAACGGTAATTTCACGGCGACTACCTCTGGATGCATTTTAGCCAAGGGCGAGTGCCACTAGCCGACAGAAAATAAATCAAAAGTAAGTTTACTTCCTGTCAAATTGTCTTTACTATACTTTTTGTCTTTACTATAAAGCTCTCCCTTTGAGCTCTTAATACGCCTCATTCATTATCTTCATCTCCCCTCTCAACAATAATTATAGCTTCGAGATGAGAGTTACTAGAATTTCATATTCTGGACACTTTTGTCTAACTCCCCCTCCGCAAATTATATAAACTGCTATAATTACATATTTGGCCAGACATAACGTTCGTTTAATGAAAAGATTTCAGTAATGAGAAATTCAGTAATGAGAAAAGGTTTTTCCTTCAGTTCCGGTGATCAGTTTCCTAATCGATGGAGCAGAAAAGACTTTTCTTTAACTGACTATGAAACTCGAGAAGAAGAAAAAATGGAATGTCTTGATCCTCTTCTTTGTACCTTCTACCTTGTTATTGATTTTCCTTTTTCGATCATGTACCTCTTTCATGTTCCTTTTTCTTTCTCAGGTTCTTTTATCTAGCCTTTTCTCTCACAGCTGCCGAATGAGCCATCCAGTTTGTTCAAGAACAAACCCTTACGGGAGGCGAAGAATATACTTTTTCTTTTCAAGCAGCAGCCCATCTCGTTGACTTCTGCCGCTGACGTCATATTTATCGCCCTTAAAAGATTCGAAAAAAGTCTTTTAAGGATAATATTTCCCAGTGACAACATGTTAAATTGGGGATAGTAGTGAGAAATTGTCCTAAGCTAAATATTATTATTATAGATATTATAATAATTATTATTATTCCATGGAGACTGTCAGTTAAATAAATCGATGACTTTTGCAGTTGAAACAACTGTGGCAAGGCTCTCGCGTTTAGTACATCTCTTGCATCATCTTAATCAAGGAAAAGCGAATGAGCTCGAGGGAAAAGGTTGATGTACGATGGCGTTCTTTCCCGTTTTCCGGTTACGCGAGTTTCGAGTTACGCGAGCACCAGCAGAAAACTTTTACCCGGCCTTGCCCCAGGGACTTCGGCCAGGCTCCCGCAATTTATAACCTCCCTTAACTGAATTCGATGCCGTCCTATTACTTTTGCTCTATCTAACAATTCGTTTCCGACGAGACATAATCCGTTTTGGCTCCAATTCGATAACTCGACACGCTCGAATCTTCGACTGTTTTGAAATATATACCGAACCCTCAAGTGTCCTTGATTTATTTATTTATCCTCGGGACACAGAATTGTCATCATTTTACTTTTACAAATCAGGTTTTAACCCCTTTTTGAAACCCTTTGTCAAAACCCCTTTCTAAAACAAATTTCTCAACCTTTTGTAAACAAGAGAACCACACACCAAATACACAGGAAATGCAAGAAATTTTTTGTATTTTACTGGAAAATCGACGTTTTTCTATCTTATCTTCTTTTTTATGCTACTAGCGAACCAACACCCGGTTATTTTTTTTACTTCTTATAACTTCAAGTCATTCAAAAGTTAATTAATTTTTGAATCTGAACCAGTGAAACTTCGCTGATTTCAATTTAGAGAGTAGGTTTTGAACAACAATGTAAACAAAATTTTAAGATCATTAGTTTTTCAGAGCGGAATTTTAAAGGAATTCCTAAAATTTTAAAAGACTTTTAAGAACTTTTTAAAAGATTTTGGGGAATTTTATGAGATTTTTTTGATTTATAAAAGATTTTATGGAATTTTTAAGGATTTCCTGGAACTTAATGATATTTATAATAATTATAATGTATTTTAAAGGATAAAAAGGTATTTTAATTGTTATAATTGAATTTTAAAGAATTTCAAGAAGTTTCTGAAAATTTGAAGAGATTTTCTAAAACTTGAAGAAATTTCGAAGGTTTTTCGTGAAATTTTAAGAGATTCAGAAAGGTTTTTGGGATTTTATGGGATTTTAAGCCATGTCGTAGAATTTCGAGGAATTACGAACTTTCAAAAGATTTCTTAGAATTTTAAGGGATTTTAAATGCAATCATGGAATTTGCAAGAATTCTAGGAAAATTAAGACAGTTTAATGACCATTGAAAGACTTTATTGGCATTTTTAAGGATTTTATGAAATTTTTATGAGATTTCTAATAATTTTTTCGGGGTTTTAAAAATGTTTTCTGATCTTTTAAAAGATTTTATGAAATTTTAAAGAATTTTATGGAAGCTGACACGATTTTTAATACTTTTAATGGATTTTAAATGTTATTGTATAATCTTAAAGAATTTGAAGAGGATTCTGGACGTTTTAAGAGGTTTTCACGAAATTGAACAGATTTTAAGAGATTTTTATGACTTTTAAAATATTTTATGGAATTTAAAAGATTTTTAAATTTGTCAGGGTATTTTATTGAGGAATTTAAAAAGAATTTTTTGTAGAAAAAAAAATGTACCCTGATCACTAGACACACCCTGTCTATTCATAATACACTTCAATAAAACGTCTTATACTTAAAATGAGAAAAACCTCATAAAATTTTGCAATTTCATTTTTACACCCCCCCCCCCCCCATAGATTTTGGTGAGTTCGCGGTCTATTAGCGTGAAAAATAACAGCAATTCAAGAAATACGTGCTTTCTGTCTTACTTAAGAAAATTGCCTGTTGTGCGATCTTTTTCCCTCTCGCCACGCATCGTTAGTAAAGTAGGGGTTGTGTAGATTGTAGAATCAGAAGAAGGAGTATCGAGAAGAGCCAATTTGTGAGAAAAACGACTAGGATATTCGTTTATATAAGGGACGAATTCTTTCTCTCCTCTGAAGGGTATAAAATGTAAAAGAGAGCGTTGGAAAGACGCAAAACGATTTGCCAGTCTGATGAGTGCGTTATAGGTAAAAAGAGTCGCATCACTTGCGCTCCCAACGACGACGACGACGACGACGACAACGACGAATGAGAAAGTTGAGCGACGATTTATTGAAAACTTTTACCGCGCACAGAAATACGAAGCTTTATCTGTTGAGTGCTTAAGTTACCGAAGCTCAAGCTCCAGGGGACGAAGAAGAAGTTATGCTCCGCGTAGGAAATAAGTTTGCACGGACTGCTTCTCACCAAAGCTGTTTATCTGCTTAAATGCTTCTTGAATTCCTTCACCGCATTTTAAGAGGCAACAGCAAATCGTTCCTTCGGGAATGTAATTGAAAAAGATTATGGTCCATTTGCTGATAAAGCTGACGATAAAATGTTTTTCTTTTCTCTTCAAAAGAAGATCTTTTTTAGCCTTAAAAACGCTACAGAGATACTTTCTTTTAGCATCTTACTTAATGAAGTTGGAACCCTTTGAAGATAAACGAGCTTTATAAAGACTTTCTTTCTTTACTTCATTCCTTATATTACTTCTCATCTATTTTTCTTTTTATTTGCATTCTCATTATGTATTTCACGTTTTCAAATTGCTTTCTATAAACGGATAAATTCACCTTCATTCCTCTGATTATGTAATTAGATTAATTCATTTACAAGTTTTAATTCGTAGTAAAAAAGTAAAATTTTGAGCACAGTCGATTCTATTTTGGAGGTATAAAAGGCAGAAAAAAAGGGAGAGAGAAGGGTTTGCAAAGCTAGAAGAGGACAGCTAGTAAGCTCGGTGTGCCGCTAACAACACACACGGTAATTACCTTTGTTCGATGAACAAATTGCAATGGCCCTCTTGGACCCTCCCTCACTCTCAACTGCCAACCACGTCGAATTCGCCGGTTGCATTTTGCTCGGCGTGACCGTAATGCGCTTCCGCTTTACTCTGTCGAGCATTAAAGGGTGCGGGGGTGTTTCCACAAACGGAAATTCGGTCGAAGGATGGGGAGTGCTGGGATCTGCATATTTAGCTAAGGTCGCGCAGTGGCCATTGGAATTGCAAAATCGCAAATTGGACTTGTTCGCGAGGACGCTCTGCGGACTCATCCTCCCTTCGCGCCGTACTCTACGCCGCTTATGCGCTTGTCGGTATTAACTACGCGCGACTCCACGTTTCTCTATGACGATTAATGTAAATTTCGAGTAACTGCGCCGGAAAGAGAGGATGAGAGCCAATCCGCTTGCTTAACCACTCTCGCTTTTCTACTATCTACTTCCAGAATTATTATCTCGGATTTCACAAGTTTTCCTAAAACTTACTACTCATGGCGAACAATTACTTTTCTCGGATTTAGGGTGAGAGAGGCGAGAGGTATAATTCCGAATTTTAGCATAGAATGATTTTAAGATCTAATCCTATCTTTAAAAAGTGGTGGCACGAAAAATCTCGAAAATCTCGCATACATTGTTCTTACAAAACTGATTGGCTTCTAAATGACTTGAAATTGTAACAAGGAAATCCA
This sequence comes from Synergus japonicus, assembly GCA_900474275.1. Lineage (NCBI taxonomy): Eukaryota > Metazoa > Arthropoda > Insecta > Hymenoptera > Cynipidae > Synergus > Synergus japonicus. The sequence continues at coordinate 31,755 of UCOH01004430.1, read as the reverse complement.
AATAATAACGCAAATGATTATTTGCTGGTTTCTTTACAAAAAACTTCAATATCCTTCAAAATTCCTTAAAATCTCTTAAAATACTCTTAGAAACCTCTTGAAATTCGTTAAAATTTGTGAAAATATCTCAAAATTCTTAGAAATCCTCAAAAGATTCCACGAAATTCTTAAAAATTCTACAACATTTTTTAAAAATCAGAAATATGTCTTAAAATTCCTGAAAACAATTAGAAATCTTATAAAATACCATGAAAACATTTAAAATTTCACAAATTTTGAACAAATCTCATCAAAAACTTTTAAATTCTTTTCAATTCTACGAAATCTTTAAAATATTATAAATCATAAAAATCGTTGGAAACGCCTCAATAAAATTACCCGAGAAACTTTAAAATTCTTCAAGATCCATACAGTATTCGAAAAGTTAAAAAAATCTCTTAAAATTCGTAGAAAGTTTTGGAAATTCCTTAAAATTCTACGATAATATTCCCATTATATCCTTTAAAATTCATTAAAATTATTAAAAATCTCATCAAATTCCATACAATCCTTTAATATTTCACAAAATCTTTTATAAATCATAAAAATTCCTTAAATTCTCTTAAAATAATTGTTAAACTGTTCAAAATCTCTTAAAATTTCGTACAAAACCTTCCAAATCCCTTAAATTCCTTTAAAACTCCACTAAACATTCTGAAATCCCTTAAAATTCTACAAAATTATGTAGAAATTCTAAAATCCTTTTGAATTTAGTGAAAATCATTCCAAAATCATCAAGCCTCTTCAAAATTCTAAAAAACCTCTTAAAATCCCTCCCTAAAAAATAGTGTCACAAAATATTTTGCAAATCTAGAATACATTATATGGTTGCAAATCTGATTGGGCTTTGAATGACTTGAACTTGTAAGAAAGAATACAAAATAATCGCGTGTTGGTTTACTAGTGTGATTAAAAAAGATTGTCTAGAACTTATGTGCAAAACGGGTTAAATTCATTCAGCTTGATCATTTATTAAAATTCTGCAAAACAGATCTGACCTCTTGCAACCCTAATCTAAATTTTCGACACCCAGTTTAAATCTTTGAATATTTTGGCAAAAGGTAAAGCTGCTTTTATATTGAAATGTACACATTTATTTCTATTCGTGCAAGCCTTCTTTCTACGAGAGGGAAGATCAATTTCGGTCTGAGTAAATCGCTTCTCGAGATCAGAAAAAAGAAACGCTGCCAGAATTCTATAGGTATGCATAGTCGACGCAATGACACAGAAATGGGGTTGGGACAGAATTTGATAGTGATGGGGTGGGTTTTAAGGCGAAGCCGCAAAACGTACAACTGTAGAGTGTAATATATATATAGAGAGAGTGTATAGATATATATTCGTTGGCAGGATCGGTTCCTGGCGTCGAACGTCGGCCCCGGGATGAAAAGCAAGCATCAACCAACCCCTATTGCTGCTACCACAAGTATAGCGTCGCTCGCAACCTCGCCGCTGATTCAATATTCGTTTTTCTGCAGCATAACTTTCCATTTGCATGGCCTCCTCGTTCTTCCACCTCTATTTCTTCCCTCTTCTGACTATCCTCTCACTACATCACATATCATCTTCCCTTTTCCTCCCTTTTCCTCCTTTCTCCGATTTTCCAACTTCTTTCCTTCTATATCCCTTTTCTTCAATTTATATATTCGTCTTCTATATCTCTTTTTTTATCTTTGTACCACATCCTCTAAGCAAGTTCAATATTCAAATCAGCATATGCTCAACAATACTCTCAAACCCTAGGAAATTTAGCATCATCAAATAAATGTGAATTTTTTAGTTTATGTTATGAATGAAGATTAATTATTTATTATACAAACATCGATAGATATTCTGAGGTTTGATATTCCGTTTAATCGCATTCTAAACAGTTTATCTGTTGATAGTAGTGTTGGAAAAAGATAAATACATTGAATAAATATATTTTTCCTAGTGAAGAAATATTCAGAGTGGTATAAACGATAGTCATGGAGTTTATCTGTGAATGGGTATCGAAAACAATGGAAAAAGTGCAGTGTAAATCGGCTTTGTTCGCCACACGGACATTTATTTAGCTTCGACCTTTCCACCGATAAATAATTCGGTACGAGCTTTCGCGAATAGAGCAGACTCACGCGAGCGCTCCCCTTATCAAGCAGTGTCCATTATTCACGCGTTTGTGGATCTCCGAACGAGAGGTAACTTTTACAGCGAAGCTTCTATATCAACAATTCCCAGCTGGTATATCAATCGTCTTCTTACCCTTCAAAATCTTCAATTTATACTTTCAATGTACACGAAATTGTTCCAATTCGAAGCAATGCTATTCCAAACTGCAATGCTATTTCAAATTTCAATGGAAAATTATTTCAAACTGAATTCTCGGCTTGTATAAGTTTTTCCAGTCAATATTTTCATGAAAAATATTACTTTCAATTCAGAGCAAATGTATTTACAAATATTCTCGACGATTTTTTTCAAACGGATCTTCACATGGGGTGTAAAGAAAGGTTCTCGTCAATTTCCCGGAGGCCCCCTGCTTCCTACCACGTTCGGGAATTTCTGTTAATATTTCATCATCCCACCAGTGGCTTCGGAGCGTCGGCCATCTTGTTTCCGGTCCGGAGCCGAAAGCGGCCGGATGTGCCACGACAAAGCGCTGCTGCGGAAAAATCACGGGACTATGAAGCGCGGATAAATAGAGAGAAGGAATCACCAAAAATTCTGGCTGCGAATATTGTTCTATACACGAGAAGAATTTTTTTAAATAGAAACTTTTATAAGTTATGGATATGAGATATAGAACGTTCTTGGACTTATGACATTTTTACACGCTGGAAATAGAACTCTAGTCTGAAACCCTCTAACGTACTCGATCAAGTTTTTATCAAGGTCACGTATAAGTTAAGTAGTTGTACGACGCACTGTAGTTACACTAGATGCTTGACAACTAAAAACGTTTCGTCTATACCGGAAACATAATCTCTTTTGTATGTAATCTCTCACCGGATGTCCTTGGAATGAATACCGAGTTGCGGATTTAACCGTCAGAGATGCTACATTTATTTACATGCAGCATTTATTTACGTGTGTAGAAAAGGCTTTTCTAAAAACAGGAAACATAAAAAGATAATCTTTGAAATATATGTGTCAGAGCTGGATATTCTCGAGTTCTAAGTCTGATGATCAGAAAATTGTACTGAAAGTGTAATGGCAGGAATGAAAAATAATCTTAACTAACGTCATGTCGAAAACGAAAGAGTTCGAACCGGTGCGAAGCTTGCAAATACTAAAAAAAATTATTTTTGCTCTGCGCAACCTCAGGATATTAATCGATCTCTCTCCAATTTTAGGCATAGTATATGTAATTCCTAATTAAATTTTTCAGCACCATGTGGTTTTCATTTTCTGAATTTTTTTTCTACATTCTATACGCAAATCACAATGTCTGGACTTTTCTCCTTTTATGCAGACATAAGTGCAGGGGAAAAGAAGTCATACACACTGAGGAGAATCAAGCAGTCTACGTCACTATAGGGGTTGTAAGACTCGAATCCTTGAATCGTAATCCGTGAGAATTAGAGCGGTAAATACTAAGTGCTATTTTCATTCCATGCAAGAAAACTGCGAGCGGAGAACAGTTGGCACAACTAAGAAGCAAATAAAAAAAAAAAGAAATAAAAAAAAAGAAAGAAAAAATAAGGAAAAGAAATGAAAAACAAGAAAGAAAAAATAAAGAAAATAAAAGAAGAATGAAAGACTTCCATTGAATCGCGAAATTTTCCGCGGATAGAGATTCTGTAAGGAAATGCCGAGGAGATTACAGTACACTTGGTGGAATGACGCCGACGGGAATTGCCAAGCATGCTTTTAAAATCAAATAAAAAAACCTGGAGAGGGTGGGGGAGGGGGCCTCGGGCGCCCCAAGAAAATCAAAATTTCGTCATCCGCTCGTAATTCGAAAGGCGCGCGAACCATCAAACCCCCACCCCTTTTGCCCCTCACCTACTCGAACAGCGGGGGCCAGACTATTGGATTTTAACCTCATCTGCGGTAGCTACGACTCCGCTTTACTCAGCAGGATATTTCGAACGTTATTTCCTGTCTGATGGGTAGTTTCGTCCTGTGAGGGTTACTGCTGATCGAGGACTTAACAAATCAAGGGTAAACGCCCAAAAATGACTCTCGATCTACATTCTACAAACACAATTAGGAGCCTTACTGTATCTTCCTAAAGTCTCTGTCAAGTTCGGAAATTACTTTTTCGAATTTCAATTTAAAACTCGATTGGGGTCCACTTAAAAAATTCACGAACTCTCAATTTGTTTTTTAATTTGTGCACATTTATTTATTTTGACGAGCTGCCATCAAAATGAATCGATATTCACAGTTTTTGATAAATTGGTGGTAAATTATTTAAAAGTTTTAATTTTGATTGTACTACTTACTCATCTAGGTGTGAAATAATTATTGCTTACCTGAAAAATACAAAAAAACATAATAAATTAGTCAACAGTTGTATATGTCTCCTGAAATATAAAAATATCACTTATACTTTGAATTTAGTTATAATTTGAATTTATTCATTCGATATTCATTCAATTGAATGTAAAAATGTCCTTAAAGGAATTTGGAAAGCACTTTAAAGCATGGAAAGATAATTTTCTCCTATTTCAGTTTGAACGCACGATGGCCGCGTTAGCTTTACCCTGGGGACACAATTTTCCCTGTCATGAAACCATAAACATCCCTATTCCTTCCCCCGCACTCCTTGCTCCCACCCTATAATCTGGGCGCGACTCTAGCGCAACTCTCGCGTTTCTAGCGCCATTTAGATAAACTCGTAATCTAGGCGACGTTTCCTACTGTGAAATATTCCCTCTGGCATTGCTGCACCGGAGGCTGCCACCAGCAAAGGGTGTGAACCAGCCCCTTCGAACTTGGCATCGGATTTTAAATCGTTTCCACCGTACACACGATAAATCCAACACATACATGAACACAAACACTACGATCCTCTGATGCGTCTCCATTCCTTACGTCAAAAAGATACCAACTTTGATACCTCAATTTTACTTTTATAAATAATAATAATAATACATTTTTAATAATTTATTGACTATATTACTTCATTGGCAACTTTAAGATTAGAAAAACTCGATTTTTTCATTATTCCTATTTACCTTTCCTATTCCTTATAGTATATAAGAGAAGAATAATTATTGTGCATTAACATCATGTCGGGGTTAAAAGATTCAAACCAGCACAGAAAAAAAAGTCTTGAATCAAGCCCGAAAGTCTAGTTTATGTTACAATTTAAGTCAGTTTTTGGGCTTAAGTTTAGTTTTAGAGAAGAATAATTATTATGCATTAACATCATGTCGGGGATAAAAGATTCGAACAAGTACGAAAAAAAAAATCTGGAATCAAGCCTATTTTATGTTATAATTCAGGCTTGATTCAAGACTTTTCTTTCTGTGAGACAACAGTACTCTAAAATAATAAAAAGTCTTATAATATTTTATTATATATCATTTTAAATTCGAGTGTCGTTTATATTCACCACTTTGGAAAGAGACTAATGTGCTGACGGAATCACCAGCCCGGTTAGAGGTGATCCTTCCCAAGGAGTGACGTTAAAAGGGATATAAGGAGTAAGACGAAAGAGGAAATGGTTATGAGATGTCAGAGGATGGAGAGAGACTCTAGGATTCTGCAGATCGCGAAAGGACGCAGAGCCACTTATTGCTGCAGCGAATTATTTGCATAAACAAATTTCACTCCAAGCGAATCTAACCCGTTGGAGTGCCCCGTTCGTTTCTGCTATGCAGAACAGTCTTATTGAGCCCGGTTCCTCTACTCTCAATATTCCATCCTATCATTTCTTGCACGAGATTCTCAGCGGCTCTCAATTTTATGATGATATCTGCATTAATAAATCACCAGCTGTCCCTCGACATCCACCCTTATTACTCTTCTATCCTAATTTTATTCTTTCACAATCAGCCACAGTCTTTATTTAAAATAGGAATGTAAAAAAATGAAACAAAAAAGCAGTAGATAGAAGTTAAAAAGTTGAGAGAAGATAAAAATGTGTTCATGAAATACGTTGTCAATTACAATTAAGGAAATTTCAACGCAAATTGGCGAACTACGGAGCAAAGTCACAGGTTTTGGCCCAGACTTTGGCGAAGGCGAAAGGTGAGCTGTTGTGGGCGCCGATCAAGCACGGGGTTAATTGCCGAATGAAATTAAAGAGCATTTAAACCCTCGAGACCCGAGTAATTATAAGAAGTTATAAGGTGCCTCCTTCAGGTACTTCGATTCCCACTTCCCTTACTCACCCACACTCTCAACTTCAGCAGCTCCCTCGTATTCTCCTTTTAAAGGCAGTATCCCCGAGGGCCGTTAGCTGCAATCAAAGTTCCCGGAGTTATGGGGAAAACTGCGGAGCGGCAGTTAATGTTTAACGCTGTTAAATGCAGGTTCTTCCCCACGACCTTAGCCATTTCCGCACACTCGAGGAGGCTGGAATTTTCGAGAGCGCACAGCCATGGTATAACAAACTCGATCATCATCTTTCCATTAATCTCCAAATTTTACTCAAATTATAAACACTCAAGCTTCGCTTACAATATTTTGCATCATTCAACGTTGGCTTCTTCAAAATTGAATTGCAAAATTCAAAATTGTTTTCAATACTTAAAAACTGGAATTTAGTGGCGGAAGTATTATAAGTTATAAGTTCTAGAAAAAGAGGCTTGATTAAAGGTACAGTTTTGTGAATGTTATCATCTTATCAAATGGATCTGCACGAGTATCATCTGTAGCATCAATTGTCTGTGATTTTCGACTCTTATAAGGTCAAACTCGTTGATAATGAATGTGTATAATGTCCCCACAGAGGTATTTCCTCTCAAGCGATAGTAATACGCTCGCTTACTTCTCACAGCTTTTGTTTGGTGATGCAAGCATCATTAGCGATGCCGTAATGAGCGCACTAATCACCAACAGGACTGCGTACTATACTGAACATTGAAAAAAGCGAGAGGCAAAATGGATGAGAAAAAGTTTGACGAAGATAGACTGAAAGTGTCGAACAAAACGGGTGTGTGAAGGACGCAAGATGACATACGACGTCGATGCATTAGACAGGAAAGGGAGTGAGCAGAACACTGGGAACTTTCCATGAGGATTGCAAGTATAAAAGTATAAAAGTGGAAAAGTCTAACGGTTAATTTAGCTGACTAGGGAGAGGTTTATTTGAATCTCGAAGCTGTCAAAAAATGGCTATTTCCAATTTTACTGCTTTTCAACTTAAATTGCTTTCAAGTTGAAATGCTTCCAAACTGAAATGACCTTTGAGTATATGCTTTCAAATTTGAAGGAGTTTTGAAATGCGTAATTTTTGAAATGCCAATAAGAAACCAACTGAACGTCAATTAACTATTTAATTAACTATCCTCGAAGAATTCAAGCAGAAAGCTAACCGCAAGGTTTTCCATTTTAATTTTCACTCCATATACTTGCTGAAGGGAGCGTGATTCAAACTGAGGATGTCCAACGTCGGTTCTTGAAAAATGAATGCGGACGTCCGACGAGAGGAAAGGCTTAATTGCGCTGCCTTTCAACTTTCATCTTTATCCAAGAGTAGCGAGAATGGTTGGATAGAAATGAACCGAAAGGCCTTTTTGGTCCAGTACTTAACGGTCGGCTGGAGATTAAGAAATTAAGAATTAACGTGGCCTCGAATTGGCCCGCTTCTTCAAAACCATCAGGCGATCTTCAAACGAAATGAAAGCTTCCTCATTTTCAAGATAAATCTGAATCCATCCTTTTTTTTTATTCACTGAATAAGTAGAGACTACTCACATAATAATACAAAATGGTATTCTGTGGAACATTCAATATTTTACATAAAAAATTGATGAAAGGCAGGAAGTCATGTTAGCATTATGCGACAGACAATTTTTGCTTTTTCTATAATCATAACGGGTGCGTGTTTCGGGTGAATAGATAAATTTAACGGCACTTGTCATGTCGCAAAATGAAATAAATTCCGAACGTTGGCAGCCATTTAAAACAATGCCGTTGTGAATACACGCCATTTGTAAACTGGCGCTTTTGTTTCACGTTGCTATTCATTCTCTCACCCTCCTACTCCACTGCTCGACCAACACCTCACGAAGACCATCAACACCGACCCACCCAACCACTATGACGTTCATACTGCCGAGTATGGGGTCGTTTTAATTTTTTCTTTATTTTTTACATTTTCAAATTCCCTTTCTTTGACAACAAATCATATCTAGTAAAAATATCTGTTTACACCCTCTAAACCTTTAAAAATAGAAGATGAGGTGGGACCAATTATTGTCCAGTTCAATTGGCAAAAATTAATTCTAGTAAAGTTTGAGATTGGCACTTTTAGCAAAAAAAAACCCCTATCACAGAACAGAAAATTTGTCTCCACGATAACGTTGAATACAATCTCTATTTTCCCAATGTTTATTTCGTTGCGAAAAGTTTCCCTTTTATTTGCAGAAGCGAGTAATGAATAAAACGGAGAAACAATATGAAATTTAAAAAGCAGTGGTTCTCATTTACTTAAAAAATGTTCGTTTAAAAGAAAGAGAAGATTTTTTGCCTGTGGAGATTTATTTTCAGTTCGTTACAGTAATTTACATATTTTCCGAGTTTCTGTCACCAGGAGAATACAATTTTCAGAGAATGTATTTCGAGAGAATACATTTTCAGAAAATATAGTTTTGCAAAAAAAAAAAAAAATAGTTGAATCAAGCAAGGTCGTTTTAAATAGATTACTCGAGTCCTTTAGTGTGTTAGATAGGAGCTTCCGTACTCGAAAGAGAAAAGAGAATGGGCGCCTCGCCGCGAGGAATGAAATTTATGAGCGTCCTTTATTCCAGCAGTTAGGGAGTCGACTTCAGTTTGAGCAATTTATTAATTTCTGCGCGTTTCGGTCTCACCATGCATCTTCCTTCTCTTCTTGAGAGATACAGCATTCCTGTTGTCTTAATCCCATCCACTCCTTTGCCCTCGAATATAGAGGGTTGACTATGAGGGTCGGGGAATAAACCAACCCTCCTCTACCACATGCTCAATTCAGTTTTCACAATAGTTCACTTAAATCTAGATCAATTTAGTAGCACGATTCATTTTATCGGTTGTTTCATTAAAACAGCTTGTTCTTTTCATCTCATTTTTAACCAATTTCAAAATTTTTTGAAATTAGATGGTTTCTTTTTTTTCTGCAAAGTTTGGATCAATCCGAACCGGTTCGGACTCTTTCGTTCTCAACATAACGTGAATGTACATTATTTCCCAGCCCTATTTATCAAGATTTTCCTGCTTTCTTCTCTTTGTTGACAATTTATTTTAAAGAAAAATAGTTTTATTTTTGATAAAATTGAGAAGATATATTTTGAGGTCAGAACGTTAAGGAAATGAAGACACACAACATTGACAATTTCTCGCGAGAGAAAGAAAAAAATAGAGAAAAGTGACTATAGCTCCGCAAGCTCTATATCTTTATAGATCTTTCTTACACTTAAGCTCTGGTGCCCTGTGGCAAACCATTACGCAGACGGCTTACAGGTTTTTCCTAACGTACGATATTAAAGCTACTTTTCTCAGTAGAGTTTAAGTGCCGCAGTGCTTGGTGTATCGATCCAAGATGAAACTGTCTGATGCCGTTAGGAGAAGTAACGCCAGTCCATCTGGAGTCTTAAAGATAGTCAATGAGTCAGTCAGTCATTGACCCGGAATATCGAGTCAAGTTACTTTTCCTCTTATCTATAGCTGATTTCTGCGTCGAAAGTCACTCGTGCGTCTCACATTACTGAAAGTTTGTGGTCCGAGTGCAGAGTTTTTCTAGGGTCTGGCCTTGCCTCTTTCTGACCTACATAGGGAGATAAACTCGAATACCTTTGGTAGAATTCACTCTTGAACACATACACACATGTTCGCCCTCTGATTCGTGCTGGATTACGCTTTACATGAAGACAATCTCAGTCAAACATAAACGTACACATATAGAAACACATATTCAAACATATATACAAACACATACACAAATACATAAAGGTCTAAGCTGAGTCGTAACCTTATATCGTTTTCTGGACTCCTCGGGCCAAGACCTTCCCCTTAACCCCCTTATGCCCCTTATGATACGTATCTCGCTACCCTCGGATTCACAAGCCTGGAATCCCAACAAACTAGAGAAACCACGGCGCTGATAAAGCTAATGGTATTGCTGGTAATGCGTTATATTTATTTGTATTGGGAACCACCCTAACTCGGACTTTCCGCTTCCTTTCCGCCTCACGGTCATGAGGACGGATTTCAGGATCAACAATTTAAACACAATATCTGAGGGCTAGCTTGATGGCTCTACAATCGTCTCTCCAACATCTTCTAGATACATCCTCGTATTTTCTATTCTAGAGCTGAAAATCTCTAGAAGAGAATCTCTAGTAGAAAATGTCTGGTAGATTGTTATTCATTTATAATATATAGTGAAAAAATTCAATCTCGTCTACTAAATCAGGAATTTTATCAATTCTGAACTTGTGAATAATTTCTCTTGTTGGAAAATTCACAATCACTTACTACTTGAGTTCTGCTATAGGTCTCTAGAGCCTTTCTATCGATTCGGAGATATTCGACGGTGGAAGCAGTCAGAGTGAGAGAAACGTGCAGAACTTAGAATCGCAACGTGAATTACCGAGAGTAACTGTTTATGAGGTTTGGCGGCCAAACTGATACCGAAATTGAGATGGTACCTATAGATCTTTATGGAAAATTTATGATGTCGCTTATGTGATGATATTGAAATGCACCAAACTATCGATATAAATGGCAATCGTAATTCCCGATTGAATTTCTCCTCATAAACCTCAGTCCTACATATTTCATTTCCATTTGAAAATATTTGATTGGCTTTGCGTTCTAAAAAAAATCGGTGAAATTATTTTGATATATGAGAAAAAAATAGTGGAATTACTATTAATGAATTTAAAATTAGTGGCACAATGGTGATATAATGGTCACCACCTACTGTCAATGATTTATTTACATAATTAACAAACACGAATCGTGCTCCGTTCAAGAGAGATAAATTAAAAGACCTTAATTAAATTGAGATTGTGATTTAATGTTTTACCGTTATTTATAAACCAAGACGGACAAATTGCAAATTCTCACGATAAGGGAATTTTAATTTTTTTGGGGGTGAAAACAACGTTTTAGAAATTGTTACAGTTAATGATAAAATGAGACTAATTTCGAGAAGTTTGATTATTAATTAATAATTATCAATATTATCTATAGAGATTTTACGATAATCATCAAAATTATCGAATTTATCTATGGTTTTGCACATTGTTATTGATTAATCAGGCTACATAATTAAAAATTCATTTAATCGTTATTTGCTCTTACTGGGCTGCAATTTACATAGATTCGATTTTATTACTGTGCATGTTTCACCAAATTACCAGTGTTACGTTTCGACGATCCTCTGAATTAATCAATAAAATTTCCATTGCAAATTTACTGTTCAAACTTCTTTCAGAGGATTACAAGCTTTACAGAAATAGAAAAATAGAGATTCTTACCGGGCCAAACTGTTCAAAGTAGTTTTTGACGTCCTCCAGCGTCGTTGGCGCTGATAAGCCGCCAACGAATATCTTCTTTGTCCTTGTCACCATCTGCAAAAATATTAAAAGATCAAATTATTTAAATATAATTTTATTTTCAAATCAAAATTGAATTGAATGACTGACTTTTTTCAGACTATTCCAGGGCCAATTTTGCATCTTGCCTGACATGTAATATTTAAGAACCGAATATATCAAAAATATTTTATTATTTCCTGGATAAAAAATGTTGTCTGACATTTCTGTGGACACGCGATGAAGAGTGTAACGATCGTGTGGCAATGTATTGCCTATATTTCAAATACTTGTTGCATGCATGCGAAACATTAATAGAGCACGAAAAGCAAAACCTGGCAAGGCATTCTAAAGGCATTCTGCGAGCTTGCTAATACGAAAGGACATTTCACCCGGAAAAAAATCGATTCCCAGTTTCGTTGACAGGATATGCCCATTAAGCTAGTTCTATTGTGACGGGACAAAGGGACTTTCAAGATCGTTCTGAACTTTCGTCCCTTGTTTTTCCTTCATTCCCTCTCGCGAGTCGCCCGAAATTCTACTCGTGAACAAAGGGGTCATTTCCATCGCTTAAGATAAGCGCAATTAATAATATGGTGCGAAGGCGTCGGGCCTTTGCGATAGGAGCGAATATCACTCGGGGGGGAAACAGTTTCCCAACTTTTTCTTTAGTCCTTCGAACGCTTATTGTAACAGCGTTTGTTTTTTTAGAAGCGAGGGGAATATAGTAGAATGTAAAAATGGGACAATATTAATAAAGAAATCCCTCTAAAAATATATTGAATGAGATTCTTACTCAGATATAGGAAAAATGTAGGGCTGCGATAGTTCTTGAAATAAAGTAACGATATCTCAGAAAATATCTCTAAGACAAATAAATGAGTTAAAAATAGAAATATTTCAATTGCTAAAAAAGTAATTTTAATTTTAAAACCAGTAGAATCGACATTTTCTTCATTTCTTTTTATGGAAAGGAGTATCACACTTTATTGGATTGACCCTATAAAGAATATGCGTTGATTCCTGACCTATCGAAGAGTAGAGAGGTCGTTAAATTGAATGCAGAAGAGATCGAGTCCTCGAGGGTAGTTTTTCCCTCGAGATCCGTGGGCGTAGCGTCTTTTATATTTTGCAAATTGTGTCTCACTTTATATGAGTCTTTGATGTCTTCGGCACTTTGCAAACGTCGACAAAACAGATCGTCCTTGACCAGAAAATCCTGAACTTTACTGCCACGATATACGCTTCAGTATCTCGCACAATGTTTTACTCCCTTCTTTCAACCGCTGATGTTCAAAACGATGTGGGGTTAACGCGAAGAGCGCTACCAGGATAAAAAGCATCGCGGTGCTTCTCAAGGAAAAAAAAGGAGAGAAAGAGAGAGAGAGGAAAAAAAGAGAGAGAGAGAGAGAGCGAACCACCCTCTGAACGTTGCTTCCATCCCTTCAGCAAACCCACTTGCTTTTACGAGCGACGTACGTACTTCTCGATAGTTGGAAAAGCGAGGGTCGTATCTTGTTCAATAGCTGGCATAGGAAAGAAATTCCTCACGAGCTTCGTTTAAATTAAAGTCTTCCAGATTTTTATACATCGTCTCCGTGTCGTGTGTACGTAGAAAAATATTCTGAGAGTTTCCCTGTGGCTTCATCAGAAAGCTCAGCCGAGCTTCAACGTTTCAAAGCACATTCGTGACAATTTCAAAGGAACAGGTAAACCAACTTTGGCGTCTAAGAATTCTTTATATTATACATAAAACGTATACATTCATTCAAACAGGGATTCTTTATAACAAGATTTTGAGTTCTTCTACAGCTCTGCAATAATGGGCACTAACTTCATAATCGAAGGAAATATTTTCAACCGGTTCGAATTCTTTCGTCCCCAACATGATGCTATACGTTTACAGCTGTATTTTATCATTTTTTAAATATTTCTTTTTCCAAAATGTAATTTTTAAATTACTCCATTTGTAATACGTATCTACGATATTAATTTAAAGAGATGTATCACGATCGTGAAAAGTTTTCGAGCACTAAAAGCAGACTTTTTTATTCTGAAAGACGAGAAGATCGAAATACTCTGGAAAGGGATGTTACGCTCGAAGGAAAGTTGAAGGGTGAATGTGGAAAAGGACATGAGATGAGCGCGTCCGAGATGCGGAAAAATGTAAGTCGGACTTGTCTACCAAGACTATTTTCTTCCATTCTTTTTCTCAGGCCACAGTTCTGCCACTCTTTTTTTCGCCCTTCTGTCATTCAATGAAGAGACGTGTAAAACTATTCGTCCGGACAGTAGGTCGCAGAATAAAGGAAGACGTATATCTCTCGCGTTCAAGATATGTCTTGACGTATATGAACGAAGAGAAATTCCCCTCAAAATATGTCCAGTTGCCAATGAAATCTCTCCACTGGATAAACTTGATATTAAAATATTTCAACTTTAAAATAATTCAAGTAATAATATATTTGAAAGATAAAAGAAACTAATGTCGAAGAATGGTTCAATAGTCGGGTGCAAAAAACAAGTACAAAAAAAAGGGTAGAAAAATAAGTCGCGTGGGTCGGTCGTTAACGGAGATAAGGGATGATAGTGATGGAATGGTAATGGAAACTCCGAGAGTTCTACTTATTATACGTAGCATTATGTAAATACCGGAAGACCATTACAATTTTACAACTTATTAGGCGTGGCTTTATAGTTTCAACCCCTCCAGACAGAATATAAGCCACTGTTTTCATTACTCCATTTAATTTTTATCCACAATCTTCACTCTCTCAAGGATAAACTATTTTAATTTGTTATCTTCACTTTCATCTCTCCACTTTTCTTCTCACACAGCTTCTATATATTTTTATCAAAATAGATTTCTTTTATTACCCAGATGGCAATAAAATTTTAGGTCTGAAAGTTGGAAACATGTTTTGAAAGCCAGAACATTTTTTCTGAATTTTTTAATTCTCTTTATACTAAAACTACTAATTTAGTGGCATATTCAATCTGTGGAAGCGAATGGTATGCACGCCCATAATAAAAATTGAAATCGTCGATGAAATCTTTCCCATTTATCTCCCGCTCCACAGGGAGGAAAAATAGATACATCTCTGTCAATATTCAACTATCTATTAACATTTTTTAGCAACGTAATTCAGTGATGCAAAGAAGGTGTATCCGAGCTCCCCCTTGACAGGCATAATCTTTCGGTGCGCCCCAGTTGTTTTTCTCCTTGAGAAACAAGAAAGGGTCCCGAGAAAGGAAGGAATAGGGTATTTGGCAAGTCCTTAGAAGACGAATAACCACAGTGGTTTCGATAGAAAAAGTAAAAGTCCGCGACATAATTTCGTATCGTTGTAGATAGAAATCAGAGAGTGGTTGTAAAAACTGTCAGTCGTCGAGGCTAGAAGAAATGAGAGAAAAGGAAGGATAAAGGGACGATGAGCGCGTATCCAGGACGCAACTCGTAACCCGGTGGATGATAACCATTTTACTCCCGTCCCTTATTTCTTCCTTTTACTCCATTTCCCCTAGTCACCAGAATCCTCCGACCCGCTTTTCCGACCCGCTTTTTCGACCCTCGTCTCTTCGTTCTTCGAACCACCCCTCGTCATCCCTTTGCGGTCACCAAAGGAATTAATTGCGAGAGACATCAGTTTTACGGCTCGGACTGATGAAGCCACTGTTGTTGCTTTACTTGCTTTTGATACCGGCTCTTTTACCTGCAAGTCATTTCCTATTCAACCTCTGGGTCGACTGAATCAGACTAGTTAGGTATTCCAGATATCAACCTGTCAGTTACTTTAAATTCGTTGGAAAAGTTCACTTGAGTTATTTCAAAACTTTGGACAATTTTAAATACTTGAAAATTAACATTCATCATAAGAGTGATCCAAAGTTAGACTACAGTCGTCAGTCTAATTTGTAAAGTTTCTAAAGTCAACTTGAAATCCTTTTAAAGCCATATTGATTTCTTGTACAATCCTTTATAATATCAAGGAAACCTATGAACCTACGAATCTATTCAATTTGTTATAATTCCATGAAATCTGTGAAGTTTTATGAAATCCCTCGAGATTTAGGTTTTTATCAGTTCGTTATAATATTTTCTTTCAAAGCATTGAATTTCGATCCACTCTGTAATATATCCTATTCTAAATTGAATATTAAATTACGCAGTATGAATCTTTCAAGCGGTTAACTGGCCTCCTTATCTTGAAAAACGTAACTCGGTCCGATTAAACGATTCGAGATTCCAAAACATTCGAGTATATCAGCTGAAGAGAAAGCAAGACAGTCTGTCAAAACACTGAATTAATTTATTATTAGTCGACCAGCAGCAACATACATGACTATAAAAACAAACTGACATGATGACGAATGAATGCCTTGAATAAAAAAATTGTGATATACCTTCGTTGAACTCGGAATAATATTAAAATATTAGAATATTTCATCATATTATCCATATTATTATTATTATCCTATTATTATTATCATATTATTCTATTTTCCCTATTTATTTCTACAAAGTACTTCATTTTTCTAATGGTCTCTAATGGGTCGGAAGGGTAGTTAAGTGGACCTTAGTGATCAAGAGAAATTCAACATTTTCGGCAGCCAATATTCATTTAGAAGCTATGATAACTAGTGATTTCTATGCAAGACGTACGCTTGTTCTGGAACGATTTAGTTAGGTGAGTTAGACAGTCTTAAGTGGCAAGACTTGAGTCACGAAGGGTTGTTCGACCAACTTCTGGAAGTCCTGAAAGCTCCGATACAATTTAGATACGACTTGCTTTCATCATGCCAGGATCTCTGTGTTCTCTTTATCCCTCATTTGATCTTCCTACTTTTCTCTTTAAATTCAACTTTTTTTAAAAATCCATTTAAGATTCTCCATAAATACCCGGGGATAAGAATCTCTCCCAATCACAGAAATAGTTGCATGTTAATGATAGAAAAAACACCAAAAATAATAGATTTTTGGACCGATCTGAACCTTTCGTACCTGACATGACACAATGGATTACGATATTTTATTAATAAAGCGTCAAACTTTTCTAGCAATTACTTTTACGACTCATTTTTAAGATGAATATATGTATAAACTACAGATTGTGGATGTCACAATATTTCAGCCTGGAGTGATATCATATTTAATGGAAAGTAAATGAGCAAACTCATGAGGGTCTAAATCCCAAAAGCCAACATTTAGAGATATTAATTTTTAATGCCGGGTGGAATGCGGTGTATGAGAACGTTGGTGAAAAGAGGGCAAATTGGCTAAATATGGAACAGACTAGCAGTGGGCGTAGTAAACTCGGGCAATTCCAGTGATGGCTGGCTTAGACTTCCCTATCTCCACATTTTCTTCAGCGAGCAATGCAAACCTAGAAGCAAAGTCTTCTACCTCCTTTTTTTTTTCTTCTACCTCCTTTTTTTTCTTCCACCCCCTTTTTTTTCTTCAACCCTCACTCACTGACTAAAACGTCAGGGAGACTTGTCTATAAATTCCAACTCGCTCCTCCCAATCAACCTCCGCTGCTTCAACCTTCTTCAACGGTTTCCCGCAAGCCCATCGTAACGGCAGGCTAATCAGCGGAGTGTATAAAGTCCCAAGAATAAAAATAAAACCGGATCTTGAAAATTAAATAAATGAGTGCCACCCCCGTAGGCGAATTACTTCAGACTGAAATTAGAGTGAGGGATTTCGCGAAAAAAATGGAGTACTGTTTCTCCAAGGGATTTGCCAGACATGCAGCCAAGGGGTTTACTTATTCGGATGAGTTCCTTTCGCGAGTCCATGAATACAGGCCAGAAATTCATCTCTCTTGGCAAAGGAATTGGAGTTCCAGGATAGGCTCCTGAGGGAATGACTGCAGGCCTGGGACGAATTTCATTATTTTAGAATTTACGTAATTGCTATTGTGGAGAGGAATGATCTTTGAGTTCTATTTCCTATTAATTATTCTCCATTATTTTATACTTTTTATACTTGAGCGACCATTCTGCATTTTCTTTTCCAAGACTATTATAATAAATTTGATTCTTCCTCTTCATTTGCTGTATCCAAATGGCAGCAAGAAATGGATAGAGCACTTAAATAAGTCAATGGAAATTACACGGGTGTAATTCTATCCTCAGCGAATTTCCTTTACTTCCTTTCGGGCGACCTTATCCGATTGAATATTGGGCTAAAAGCACTAGAGGTGCCAAAACATGAAAAAATTATTCGCTCGAGATTGTGCCAAACGCTCTCGCCAAGTATCCCGCAAGGAGAGACTGTGCTATCCTCTGCCAAATCATGCCTCGGCATCGTATCCGTGTACTGAATCAACGAGCAACACTATCTTTTATATGTGTAACTTGTCCCAGAATTCTCATTTGGCTCTGAAAAATCTCAATTAATACAATATTCTAAATATTCTTGACACTAGTTCAAATGCTAGTTAGAAAGGTTTAACTAGCTTTAAATTAAGGCTTAATTACCTTAACTTAAGGTTTAACTCCCTTAAATTAAAAAAGTTTACTTATTTTGAAATATAAACTGGACCTACAATAAAGAAATGATTTTCATTTCAAGAATTCAACTTTCTAAAGAGAGCAGATGGTTCTCTAGGGTAAGCGCGGCTAAAAATAAGGGGTGCCAGTTACCGGTTCTTTCACGTGAATGTTCATTGTTTTGGTACAGGAGGTTTAAAGAACTCGGTCGATGGGAACGAGTTCAATTTCTCGGAGGGACTGTCCTCATAAGTAAATGCTATAAAACTGAAAGCACGTGGAGAGACCCTTGTGAATTCAGAAGGATCCCGTTCCAAAAATCATTTCAAGCGTACAGGACAGGAAATAATAGAGGACGGTCGCTTTAAAGTCCTGAGAAAAATTTAGACACATGGGCGCCTCGAAAACTACTTAAATTAAATCTACTTAAATAAAATATTCTATAATCATAAGCAGTATATGATTTCATTTTATTTCCAAAGAACCAGTCAGATTAAATCAAAGGAAATTCTTTACAAAAAAACTTCTTTAAACAATTCGGAAAGAAATTGTACTTAAGCCAAAACATCATGTTTGGGACGAAATATCCGAACAGATTCGGAACTCTTTCTGCGAAAACATAATACTAAACACTGAAGAGAATATTAGTTTCCAAGATAAAAAATTTACTACCAAGAAAAAAAATTAAAGTGTTCCTCGAGCTGGAGTAAAAATAATATAAAGGGCCTTTAATCTCCTGTTTTATACACGTGCCTGGAGTATAAGGAATAAGAGTGGGTTGGTGTGAAGATAGCTACCTTCGAAGTGTATGAAGGTAGTTTCACGACCAAGGAATTTGATCTGGATAGGGTATGTGTGGGTCAGGGCTGGACAGTGCGATAGGAACCCAGAGCTTCTGACCAACGTTGAACGTCTTAGTGTCTCGTTACTGATAACCCCGGTATATCTACTCCCCCTCCCCTTCCTCCCCCTTCATGGCAACCACGGGCTTTCTAGCTCCTTTTCGCTATTTATGAGCGGCAACTTAACTTGTGAAATGTCGGAAGTCATGAGAAATTGGTGCGGGTCAACTCCATTCGCTCCTGGTCGAATGGAGATAGGGGTCTTTTCTCTATTTTTTCCCTCTGAAGTCTTCTTTACTTCCGAAAGATTGCCTTTCAAGAAATTTGAATTTAAGCACAAAAAATCCTAGTAATTTTAAACTGAATCCGTTATCTTTAATCGCGCAATTGTAATTTTTCAAATTGAGGGCACAATCTACTTAATATATTAAATATATTAAATATGAATTTATCATTTATGAATTGTCATAAAATGTTATTTTTTGTACCATAAAAAAAAAGCTTGAAATTCGTTACAATTTCCGCATCTGATCTTGTAAATTCAGCAACTTTCAATCTACATAACTTATAACAAACATAATTTTCAATTATTTATTCAAGTGAATACATTTCAGGCATAAATAACCTTTCGAAGGAAAATGATGCTTGAATAATGAATAAAAATTTATATTGGAAATAATTAAATGTGAAGGAAGCGAAGCGAATCTTCAAAAGGGAGGTAATTTCCGGTAAAACTTTTATTGAATTTCCAAAAGTTCCTGATCCATTGATCCTCCTCCGCTTTCGTCCCGAATCCGCAGGCTGTTACATCCTCTGAGTACCCATACCCATCCCACCATGACTTAAACTGTTTGAGTTGCGACTTTACGGGATTACCACGAAATCCTCCATCCCCTTTACCCTCCATGCCCTGAAAACACCCCGAATTTCGGCGATTATGTCGACGATGCTCTGTCCCACAAATTGAAAAATGAATGTGCATTTTTACAAGCGTGATCTCGAAAATACGTAAAAATACTCAAACTACCTGTTTCACAAGAGTCGTTAATGTTTCATGACAATCACTGTCAATTTTTACGAATCTCCCTCTTCATAAAATCATCGAGTAAAAAACAAATATGGTAATTACGAAGTCGGGGTTTATCTCCTCTTAATTTTTATAACGAGCCTTTTACGCTTCCGTTAAGTGATTCAATTTGAAAATTTTAATTAAAGGCGACATTTTAAGCAATGGGAAATAAAAGTTGAGAAAATGTTAAGTAAATCTTTCTTTTTCGTGAAGATTTTTTTGAGAGATATTAATTAAGATATTAATTACCTTCATTTTATACACTAAGTAAACAGTCATCACTAATTAACAAGATTTAATTTGTTTACATAAAAATTTGCAATTTTATTACCTATATATTTTTAGCTTATTTCCAGGAAAATTTATCTCGGAAGATTTTTACTGTAATTTATTCGGAGATTTAAAAATTTTATAGGGCACGTATATTTTAACCGAGCTTTTGAAAATATTAGAGCGTCACATTTTTCAGCACCATTTTTTCATTCTGCATTCGATCATTTTCTCAACCAGGCCATCTTTTTGAAAAATTTAAAATAATATACTCTATCTCTCTAGCTCTCTCCCTCTCCCTAATTTCTCTAATTTTTTTTGCTTTCAACTCAACTACGATCGAAGCACGACAAACGTCCATGACTGCTTTTAACGTAAAGATGAAAGCGTCAACGCTAAGCGCACATGCTGCTCAGACTTTTATTTTTACGCTTCCTTTGATCTGCATTATCACAAGTGGCACTCGCTGCCTTTATATTCGTATACCAAAAATATTGCTAAAATTTTAAGCCGTCAATAACTTTTTGTCCCCGGAAATTCATACTTTTCAATTTTCTTTTATTTTAAACTTGCGTTGAAGTTTATTTACTAACTAGCATTATCAGAGTGAAACTCTGACACATTAATAAGAAAAATTTGAAGTATTACTGGAAATCTCTTCGATTTATGAAGTTTATAAATTTAATAAAGTATTTTTCTTTTAACTATTTACCAAAAGTTCTGAACGTTCAAATAAACGAATTTTTTTATTGACTTTATTTTAAACTGTAAACAGTGATTACACATTAATTCAATTGCATTAAAATTAATTTTTTGTGGAAGAATATGGAAGACATTAAGTAAATACAACCACTCTTCGTGTTGGTTTGAACCTTTCGTTCCCAACATGATGAAGAGAGGAGGGACGAAAATCTCACTCAAATGTAATCAATGTTTTAACATTGTTTATAGTGTAAAATACAATCAATACAAAAATGCGTTCATTTGAACGTTTAGAACTTAAACTAATTTTTAACTAAATTAAAAGCTATCAAAAGGAGCCCAGGACGAAGTTACTTTGTTTAGAATTGCAAAGAACGTCAGATCTCAATGATTTGTAAAAATATTAATAACTTTCGAATAATTAACATTTTATTCTAAATTTCTTTAACATATTTTCAAAGTCGATTTCTATAGACTTATTAAAAAAATTGTACTATTATTTCTCTGTATTTTAGGTACTAAGACTCAAATTTCGATTTGAAATACGTAAAAAATTCAATATTTCCTGATCAGTAGGGAAATAATAAAAAAATCATCATGATTAATAATTTGTTATATTTTATAAAAATATTTTTCTCATTGTCAGAAGGAAAAATATTCAAATATTTCAAACTTTTTCGTTTCAACTTGATGTTCTACACAACAGAAAGAAAAAAATATCAGATTCTATAGAAAGTTCTTTGAAATAAGTTCCAGAAATTTAAAAAAATTCATTATTTCGAAAAGTTATTGATAATTTTATAAAACATTAACATTTGACTATGTAATATTGATGCCGGTATTGAATATTTAAATTATAAATAGTTCTGATTTTTTCATCGCACAATTTCGCATATAATCCAAATTTTTGAAGCAGAGTTTCGCATAATCCAGATTTTTAAAGCAGAATTTCGCATAATTCATTTTTCTTCGCATAATTTAAATATTTTAGAGCAGAAAAAATTGTCTCCAAGAATCTTAATTGAATTTATGCAGAATACGGTAACAATAGTAGAGAGAGAGAGAGTAAATTTGGAATATTACATTGCGAAGGAAACGTATAGGTAGCAGACCGAGAATGACCGTAATCTACAAATCTACACCCTCTGTTTGCATTCTCAGGTGTTTGCTTGGTGACATAGGTAGGGGTGTATGAGTATGCGAGAGCCATTGTGGAAGCTATTCAAGATCATAAGTAGCCGTTAGTATTCTCATAGAAGCAGATTGATTATTTGCACATAATGTGTACCCACAAAAAACCCCTCAAGAATATTCTCGACATTTTATATCTTACAAAAAGTGTTATTGAAATTTCCTCAACTAACACGCATAAAAGATAAAAGTCGACAATGAAATTTCAATTTAAGAATACACGAAAATGACTTTTCATTGAAATTTGTTATACAATATTATCTGAGTTAATTATTAGAGTAGGTTTGGGTATCCAATTGCTTCCAGGAATATTGCTCGAAATTATAGCAGATGATTGACGTTCTATTGTTTTGAACTCAGTGATTGAAATTATCTTGAATGGAAGACACAAGGGAGGATAGGAGACTTGCATTTTAGTATAAATTCGTACCTCCATAAACAGTATTTCACGCATTATATGTATCTAATTCCGTGGTCAAATAGGGGTTGGTTTCAACGTTGATCTTGGGTCTACCGCACGCACTATAATCAGGGATTAATTAACGAATCGCACTTCCTACTTGCTAATTCTGCATGAACACAGCCCATTAACATTTTCCTGTATGATTAATCTGCTTGTCATTTCATACTATGGAATCATTACTCATTATATTTATCAGTTTTAAGTGAGACGTTTTTAAAAGCGTTAATAATTTCTCTTCAAAACTTGGATATTTTTCATTCTGAAACGTCTAATTCATTACAATTACGATGATGAGTTTGTTTTATCAAAATATACCACTTTTAATACCACTTTCGGCAATTTTTCACTTACTTGAATAATTATTTCTCTCGTACGAAAAAGAGCGTTATCATAGTCAGAGCCATTAATTAATGTTATATCAAGGTATAATATTTATCTGAAAATATTCCCACACGGGCTAATTAATAAGGGCGATAGGCGCTTTAAATCCAAAATTTATGGCTGATGCATATAGACACTCTCAGCAATGAGAATTATACTGTAACGAAAAATTCAAAATCTGCAAATATATTTACGAAAGACCGGATAGATTGTGTGTACATATAAATTCCAAATATCGACTATTAGGGGGAGTGTGATAAAATCGTTCGCTGATGCCGCAGCCTTAATCGTTTTCGGATAACAGTGTTTGCAATAATTGCCACCCGATGCCGTCCCTAAATAAATGTCTCGCACGTACTTTCCGGTACTTAACGCAAAGTGTTGCTATTGTTTCAGTTAAATGTGTGGAAATATATATCGAACATTAAAGAGACTCTTCAACAGGTGCTGAGAATGTGTATAAACATCAATTTTAAGTTTTATGTATTGGATTGAAGTGTTAGACGTCTTGTCTGACGTCTAACGTCTAATCCCTAGCGTTGCTTGGGATTTAAAGAGATTTCAAGGGAATTTAAACGTATTTTAAGGGATTTTAAAAACTGTTCTAAGGAATTTTAAGTGATAAAAAGATTTTAAAGGATTTTAAACATTTTTAGAGAATTCTAAGAGAATTTGCAGACATTTTTATCGATTTCACTAGAATTCAAGGGTTTATACTAAATTACAATTATAAAAATTAAAATTATTTTAAGTACAGAGAATTTGAGTAGATTTCAAGTTTCAAGTAATCTTAATGAATTCCACAGGATTTCACAATATTTTTAACGTTTTTAAGATATTTTAAATGATTTTAAGGATTCAAAAAGAATCGAAAATATTTTAAAGGATTTACCCAAATTTTCTAGTTATTTAAAATGTTTTTAAAAAGGTTACAATTATGAGATACAACATTTTAAAGACAATTTAATTTAAAAAGTTCGAAAACCGTTTCAAAAATCTTAAAATTTCTATAAATTTTGTAAAATCTCTGAAAAATCCTTTTGATAACTCTTTTAAAAATTCCTTCGATTTCAAAAAATCAATAAAAATCTCTTATATAGTATCTCTGGAGTCTCTGAACATTTTAAAAATTCTTTTAGTCTTTTTATCCCCTGAAATTCTTTAAAATTACTGTAAATCTCGCAAAATCCTTTTATAATTTTTCAAAGCTTACGAAATTCTTTCTAATTCCTTTTAAGTCCCTTTAAATTCTCAAATCCCAAACAACGACGCATAAATATCTAGTAATTTAAAAACATTTCAAGAGATTTTTTTAATTTTTAATAATTTTAAGAGATCTTCAATGAATTTCAAGAGGTTTTTTAGGAATATTTACAGATTTTAATGAATTTTAACATGGATTTCGGAAGATATATGAGTTTGAAAATTTTTCTGGAATTTTTAAGGATTTCATGGAGTTTGATGAGATTTCTAATAATTTTAATGAATTTTAAAGGGGATAAAAGGGATTTTAATTTTTATCGTAGAGTTTGAAAGAATTTCTACAAGATTCTGGAAAATTTAAGAGATTTTCACGAATTTTAATTGATTTCAAAGGTTTTCGTGAAATTTAGAAAGATTTAAAGAGATTTCTGTGATTTTATTAAATACGAGATTTTCGCTAGCAAATAAATATAAAATGTTTTGGAAACTCTGTACAATTTTTATTATTGATATTTTTATTCTAGTAATAAAAAAAATCGTCAGACTAGTCGTCTGAAACTTCAACTAAATGTTTTAATTGTCTTAATAATTAAAGAGTTTTAAATTCAGGATATTTAAAAAAAAAAACTGCATTTTTTTCTTTAAACTTCAATATTTTTCACTCTTCATTGTTCTAATTCTAAATCTCATTTTCATGAAATTCCAAGGATTCTCAAGATAGGGATAATCGAATGTTGGCAGTGAGAGTTAAGTTAAGTTTTAAACGTTTTACAAGTTTACATCAGCAAGAAAGAACGAGGGAGCTTGTAAATTCAAATCAGTTTCCCAAAGCATGAAATCTTTCTGAGAGACCTTCGGAAAATCAGATAGACGTTCCGGAAAGACTTTAGGAAACAAAAGAAGTGTTGAAAAAGCGAGAAAACTCAAGGCTCCTGTCTCCGTGTTTCGGAGGGTGGCTGGGTGGTCGGGGTTGTTTTGGAGGGGTGAGGCGGTTTTGTTCAAGAAGGGCGATATTCGGAACGATGGTTTGGAGCGGAGGATGAAGGAATGGCAGCGAATGTAGAGGAGTTAACCTACTTTTGCATTTCGGCCGTTTGTCAGAGACTTGTATCTGAATTTTCTCGACTCCCGAGGCTTTTAAGTCCGAGAATACAAGCAGCCCTTGCGGATTTAAAAGCCTTCCGATGTAAACAGACAAGATCTGGAATCTGAATTCTAATTCATGTGATCCCTTCTACATTTTTCATTCTATTGTCTTCCCAAATTCCCATTCGCAGTCACACTAAAACATCTCTAAACTTTTTCCGCAAGTAACCATCTATTTAACCATTTATTCAACATTTGGTTAAAAATGAATCATCTTTTTAAAAAGACTGTCATTGTAAGTCAAAGAGATATGAAATGGGATATAAAATAATAGTATAGAAATAGAAGTCGATATGAATAAAAGTTGATTCAACTTTTCTATTTTCGTGTCAATCTTTCTCTATGTTTTTGAGTCGATATTTTACTTCATCCATTTCTATCAATTTATGTATTTTAATGCTGGTGAATTTAAAATATTTTGTGAGGGATTTGAAAAAAATAATCGAAACGACTCATTCAAATCAGAATGCGGAAATTGCGCATTGTGATGTCTGACGCAAAACGGCATTGGAGTGCAACGGTTTTGAAACGAAATTGGTCATTAAATGGTGCGTGAAAAATCGTGGAACAGAGCCTATCTGGAATATCGATTAGCCCCGCTTATTTTGCCAATCGATAAGCCAGCCTGCATGCAACTCTCCTCAAGTCTAAACAGTAGTTTCAATGTCGGGTATTTGAAAGTACATTAAATAGTATTTATTAAAGTATAAGTGCTTGACTTTACTCGGAAACTCATTTACGACCACCAACGTCATCAGAGTTCGAAGATCTGAGCGGGAGGAAGCAAAAAAGGTCCAAAGGAAATATCGTTCTCCTGACCCAGATCAGTCGACCATGGCACGTGGTGATTTCATCGAGAAAATTGAAAATTCTACGATAAAATTGTTAATGAGAGACATACATTTACAGAAATAAACTTGTTTTACATTGAAAGTTAAGGGTGGAAAATAAATAAATAAAAAAATAAATATATGAAAAGAAATGTATACTAATAATTAAAATGTTTCCGAATTAATTAGATTTTCATTATATACGCTGAATTCAAAGTTTTGTAGATGTATTCGCGCGCGAGTGCAATTATATATATTTGCAATTACAGAGCAAGTTATTACGATCTAGAATATGAATTTTCAAACATTCAGTTGCTTGTTAATTCAAAAGCCAAATGTAGCTTTTCAGTTGGCAATAATTACACGAATATAATGGTTGCGACTGCGGAAAGTAATGGAAATAAAATTATGGAACAATATAATATTGTTTTGTCGGTTGCGAAAATGTTATGATAAATGAAGAGATGTAAATATTGAAATGCGAAATAATGAAATTTATCATGACTATATATCTGTGATGCAACTGGTGCCAAAGCAAATCCTTGCGTGAAAACGAAAATGAATAAGTAATGTTTCAAGAAAAAGTTTCCTCTTCTACTCATACTCATAAAAGATTAAATTAACGATTGAGATCTTTAGAGTATTTTTAAGATTACCTTGAAGGGAAAGAAAATGCTAATATTTTTCAGAAAACTGCAAGACTCATTTACATTCTTCTTTTGTAATAATGTATTTCATTTTTGCCCTTCAATGA
The DNA here is from genome assembly GCA_900474275.1 of Synergus japonicus. Taxonomy (NCBI): domain Eukaryota; kingdom Metazoa; phylum Arthropoda; class Insecta; order Hymenoptera; family Cynipidae; genus Synergus; species Synergus japonicus. The sequence continues at coordinate 4,698 of UCOH01004430.1, read as the reverse complement.
TTAAAATTGCTTCTGATTAAAAAAAAAAAAACAAGAAAAACTGGGTTCATTTGTTGCTTTTAACGAGAGTGTATCCGAGCACTCTGAGAGAATGTGTTGAACAAAACTCATAAAAAACTGCAACTAGTGATGTTGACCTTAAGGATAACAGCTGCACTGATAACACACAACACAGACGAATGTATTTAAAAAGCTTGAAAAAAGTGAACATTGATTTTCTTCAGAAACATAATAAAATACTTTTATCAAATCCTGTTTTCAAAACTATATAAAGTAAAATCTACAAAACGGTGAAAAAGATTTCGTTTTGAGTTCATTATCAGAAAATTGCTTTCCTAATCATTTGAGAAACAAATCTAAAAAAAAGCCTCGAATATATATTCAAAAGCATTATATAACTCCAAGAGTTTATTCTTTTTGGGGGAGAAATTTACGTCTCGACATTTCTAGAGAAATAAATATTTTTTACATAAAGAATTTTCGTACTTTATCTGAGGGTATTCTTGAAAAAATAAAGAGTCACTCGTTATCAAAGAATGATTATCAATTTACGATATCAAGGATTAGAAGGAAATCAACTCAGGATCTGATTTGGTCAAGCACAGATTTCAATCTGTTTATGATTGGACTTATTAGAGTCAGGTTCAACTTTAGATTAAGATTCAACATTAGATAAGAGTCAAAATTAGATTCAGATGAAAATCAAAAATCAGATTCATCCTTAGATTCAGGCTTCACTTTAGAATGAACAACTCCTTCCACTTTCTCTCATCATTGCTGCACATGAACGAGCACGTGATTAAACTAAAACTCCTGTAGATCACCATAAAGATCCTAATTTTTGAAAAACAGAACACACATAATATAAATCCGGTAGTCGCAAAGCACCGACGTAACATTCGATCCGTATCTCGGTCACATCGCTGTTATCGAATACCAATGTCGAATCAAAGGCAGAGGGGCTACAATGAAGGAACTTTTAAGAATGAAGGGAGAAGATCAATGGAGATCTCAAGTACCTTCTCAGAGGTGATAAGTGGTGTGATGTACGTGGCGACTGCCGTCTTGTACACTTTGGGGTGACTAGAAACGAAATCCGCCTCACTTAGTACCGCTCCAGTACCAAGTTTGCTAATCCTCTTGATTTTTGGTTCCGGAAGCACGCACGCGGCGATTGGCTCCTGATCACCTGTTGGTTCCAAGGATCACAGTTCCCAATGTCTTCAGCAAATATCCGACTTGACAAGCAGATATCCTTAATCAGCAGTTATCCTTAATAAGCAGATATCCTTGATAAGCAGATATCCCTGTTCAGCAGACAACCTTGTTCACGAGAAATCCTAGCACTCGTACCTAAACACCCGACGGCACGCTGGTAGATGAGATATCACACTCGGGACAAGATTGGAAATCCAAGAAATAGGCAAACTCTCACGATTGCACGATGACGCGATACCGATTGACACGACTGAACCGATTTGACCGAGGGTGAAGTCCGGCGGGATTTCGGACAACGCGGGTGGTAGCAGCGCGCTACTTAGTGGTTACGCTACTGTCGGTCGCGGTGTGTAGACTGACAGGTAGGTGACGTCGTGTCTCTACGTACCGAGTAATGCTACACGCTGTGGCGCCGAGAACGGAATGGGGCGACCGTGGAGTCCCGGGCAGTGGAGCCGTAGCGAGGGGAGGTGGTGATCTGCGCTGGTGGGGTGCCACACGAATATAGGGGGGAAGGTTCGCCGCGTCCCTACTATTGCTTTTGCTACCCCTCCCGAGGAACGCAGGCGCGTAGTGCGCTTTAACGCGGGGGTTACATCGCGACAGGCGATCCAGCCCCAGCATCGACCGACGCGCCACGCCGACCCAACGGGAATACTTAATGCCAGCCGAGCTATGTACCTGACTGCCTGACTGCCTGCGCCACGCTCGCTTGACGGTGGAATAAGAGAAGTCAGGATAGTGAGTGATGAGAGGAGAGAAGGGTGGAAGGGTGGAAGGATAGAAGGGTGGAAAAAGAGAGAGACAGGGAAGAGGTTTAAGATAGGTATTCTTGTAGGTGTAAGAAGAGAGGACCAAAGGGGTACCGTGTTATTATCTGGATTCAGGGTAGCTGATGTTAATTGTAACTTGGTAACTGGTAAAAATAGCACTGGTGATCGAAATCAAGGATACAAATCAAAGATAAGGTTTAATGCAATGGAGAGAAGTTTCACAAACGTAGCAAGAAGTAACTGGATTGTTTAGAGAGATGTTCTACTAAAGATGTAAAGATAAGTAACTTGCAGGTCATAATGAGTGAAGACTGATTCAAGAAGATGTTTGAGATTTAAGTAACATAAATTAACGAACGAAAGGTGTGATCAGCTCCAGAGACTGGAGACACTCATGACGATGTGATCTGGTCAAGAAACATGAAGAGACTTCATCAGAGTCCCTAGGGTTCAGAGGTACTTTTTCAGTTGATGAAAGACTATTAGAAAAAGTAGGAGTAACTTATTAAGAATACTCGAACTGAATGTAGCCCTTGATGGATTTTAGGTGACTACTGGTCTCTAGAATGTAGGGGTTCCCAAGAGGAACTTGGGAACTCTGAGGATTTGTGGAAGCCTATATTCCCGGTGATCAAGCGCACCAATCAGATAAGGAGAGTAAAGTAAGTTCTGCTTTGCGTGCGGTCGATTATGCAAGATACTGATCCCAAACTCTAATTGATAATGATAGCGATCTTCAAAATGAGTTCTGTTTAATTCTAGAGAGTACTATCTTAACCACAAGTCAGAGAAAACTGGAAGCCAGTGAATTTTCTTGGTCAACCCTACAGAGTCAAAGAGTTTTCTTGAAAAGCGACTCTAAATAAATACGAAAAAGAATAGAGAATAAAGTATAACACCAAGTAAAACTAAAACTCTATTCCTGCACTTGACCCAGAATCTCTTGAGCAAATTGTTTCTCAATTCCTCCCTTTTCTTCCTGAATTGGAAGAGAGGTTGTAATAAAAGCTTCTGTAACACAGAATCTCTCTGAGGGTGCAATTGAATAACTTGAATAGAGTTTGCACTCGACAGAGAAATCGATTTGAGATCATGACTAACTGGGAAAGAGATGTACATAGTCCTAAGTGTCGTTCTGAGTGTTGGTAACTATCATCGTGAGGGCGTGTGGTACGTTCGACCATAGTATTGGCTGCGGGCCAACACATTCTCTGGCTCAATGAAATCTTTCTGGGTTAGGTTAGCCCCTTCCTTTAACGTTAAACGTAGGGTACGTTCACAGCGGACTGCATACGAGTGGAGGCTGGCCTCCAGCCAGATGTTTCAGGATCAAGGGAGTGGTAGCGGTCATTATCGGTCGGCCCGAATGGCCCGAATACGATCCTATTTCTTCGGCAGCCTGCGATTCGTAGTCGGCGAAGCGAATTCTGATAACACGCGAAACTCCGGATGCACTTTCTGACCTGAGAACCTGCCACTGACATTCCTGCATAGACTTTCAGGATGGATGGGTCACGACTAAAGTTCATTCAGAGTTCACGATCTTCCATGTCGGATTTGTTTCGCTGGGTTCTTTAAGTGGCCTAATTAACTTTCGTCCTTCACAGGGGTATTTAAAGTTTTTCTCAGCTTGGACTTGCTTGATTTAAGTTGATTTGGCTAAGTAACCTTGATGATCAGATCATAGAATATATATTTATATTAATAAATATTAATTAAATTAATAAATATAAATTTGAGATCCAAGGCAAGTGAGGTTGCAGTAATTGCACTAAAAGAGAATGCAATATGCAGTCCATCATTCAAATCTGAAAGTGAGAAGGAGTTTCGCTAAATTCAGTTGAATTTACTTTGTCTATGTATAGTTAAATTCAAAGTTTAAATTCAAACTTTACGGTCTAATTAATTAAAATTGGGTCAAACAGATTGGTCCTCAGAAATTCAGACAATATACCTTGAAATCTCTTGGAATTTTGAAGGATTTCATGAGATTTCAGTATTTTGGAATGATTGTTCAGGAATTTGAGTGACTATTGGAATAGGTAACCAGCACTTGATACTTTTTGCCGAGAAGCAACTTTGGGATTGGTTTCCGGTTTTCGGGAAAAAACATCTTTCCTGCTGACGCTAATGTCGTCTCCCTCGACGAGGGATGGGGTCGAGGAGAGAATTCACTACGAGTAATGTGGCCAATAACTCCTGGCGGATTTCGCTGTCACATTTATTCCCGGTAGCGTTGTGCACAATTGGTCGGGAAATATGGTGGAATAGGGCCACAACCTGGCCTTATTAGAGCATGTTGCTTGTATAGCAGGAGGAACCAGTGCTAATAGCAACAGCACCAGCTTGAGGATGCTGGCGGTTGCTGAGGTGTGAGGCGAGAACTGCTGGCGTATTCACCATTTGGCTACTATCCAGAGTAAGACGCTGAATGAACTTGGCGGGAAAACCGCACTGGCGCGTGTTTCCTTATTCCCTAGGACGGATAAACGTCTTTGAAGTTGTCATCTGCATTATGGAGATGTTATTCTAACTGCTTTGCAGAAGGTCTATCATTTACTACAACATACATCCGGATGTTTCAACCATTTGTTACATACAATGAGATTGTTCTAGCGCACAGAGGTCAGGCGTATATATATATATATATATATATATATATATATGGTAAGGGATATTATGGATATATATATATATATATATATAT